>APFE031055568.1:110256-139337 GCA_000404065.3 Pinus taeda | reverse complement strand
TTTAAATAAACAAATGAATTACTAACCAGTAGTAGTACTTTATTTATATATTTTTACCTAACTTTTACCTAATTTAACTTATTTCTCGGAATAATAATAATAAAAATATAGCAAGAATATTAAATTATTTGACTGGGGTCATAAGGTCAGAATTAGCCGTTATCAATCTAGCCGTTGGAGTCTCTGCCCAAACTATTTAACATGCTAAGATGGATCGGTTCTTCAACTTGTCCTGACGATGAACCACACTGGTTGGTTCGAAACGCGTCGACAAATGATTGTTTATGTGATTTCGCCGAAAATTCTCTAAACATGCTAAAGATATCAGACACTTATGTTGATCTGGATAATAACAGAATTAGGAGTAATTACAGAGGCGTGTAAGTGGTTGAATCCCCTGTTTAAGGTCCACGAAAGATAGTCGTAGATCTTCGCAAAGGTCTAAAGGTTGGTTAGAGGAAGTTATATTGATAAGCCTCGAGGGCTTGTCAATCTGCGCTTCACGGATTGATGCCAAAAGGGCCAGTAGTGTAGGGATTTGTTTGGCTAACTTAAATCTGAACCTGGTTAGGACCCACTAAGCCAACAAATGGTTTTATATTGCATGGGACTGCAAGTGCTCCTGCACATTAGATTCAGATGAGGAATTGGAAAACTGGTAGAATGGATTGCACAAAGTGTCTATGCTGTGGTGTAACATGATAACCAAATCGCTGTGCTATGTATCGTCGGAGGTAAGAAGTCTACCTTATTATGATGGTTTAACTGACATTGATAAATTTATGGATGCATTTGAAAGGGTAGTGCCAGAGAGTCATCGTTTCCAAGCCTTGGAATTAGCGTTGTGCGCTACGCCTACAAGATGGTGGGATACGCATAAAGACAACTTCGATGGATGGCGTGAATATAGAAAACTAATGAAGGTGAGGTTTGGTCGCCCAAAGGTGCGACTGATAGAGAAATATGATGGGAGGAGTGATCTGCGAATCAATTAGCCAAATGGATCGATGCTTATGGAGTAGAATCACAACCAGAATGGGTGCATCTGTTCTATCACACCTTGGATGTAATACCTATGAATTGGTACTTGGAGGCAGAGCTTCGTCATGGCACAAACGAATGAGATATTTTGAGATAGGGATTCCTCATGACATTCAGATTTGAAGACGGCTTCAAGTGCATTGATGAAGCACTACAAGAGGTCAAAGCAACGATATTTAGAATCCTACAGGATCCCTTGGACTTGATTCAACCAGATTGGACCACCTAACTGTGCCATGCACTGGAGTGCTACAATGTGACTTTTGAAGAAGAAGAGGAGGATCCAAGGAACATTACTATCCCATAAACAAAATGTCACTGCAAAGTGGAGGGGCCACAGATAGAGAATCCTAATATCACTGCACCGTTGAAAATGACACAAGTGAACATTGGGACAGAGGCAAAGCTGAAGTTTGCAAAGATAGGGGACTACTGGGATGATGCTACGGTAGATAAGGTTGCTGAGTTACTCCGCAAATACTAGGCTTGTTCCCTACAAAGTTTTCATACCTAAAAGGGATAATAGGCGATTTAGGAGTAATGAGGATAACATTGAAACTAGACATGAAGCTTGTGAAGCAGAGGCAATATCAACTTAATCCTAAATATAAGGAAAGGGTTCGTTTGGAGTTGGATAAAATGTTAGCGGTAGGAATCATTGAACTAGTGGAGGAGTCCAATTGGGTAAGTCCTATGGTAGTTCAGGAAAAGAAGCAGATGGGTGAAATAAGGATATTCTTAGATCTCATGAAGTTGAATGACACTTGCATGCATGATCCTTTTCCGACTCCATTCACCAATGAAGTGTTGGATAATGTAGGAGGACATGAAGCATATTCATTCACTGATGGGTTATCAGGGTACCATCAGATCAAGATCGCGTCAGAAGATAGGAGCAAGATGACATTCACGATTGAGTGGGGATGCTTTCAGTATACTGTAATGCCTTTTGGACTAAAGAACGTGTAGATGATCTTTTTGCACGTAGACATCATGGTGTTCAAGGAATTCATTCACAAGTTATTGGAGGTATACTTTGACGCTTGGACGATGTTTGGGCTGGTGAAATTCCATGTAGCTAGTCTATGCTTGATGCTGGATACATGCCGGAGGTATTAAATTGTGCTAAATTTGAAGAAATGTTTGTTCTGTTTTCCCTTCGAAATATTGCTGGGTCATGTAGTATGCAGACAAGGATTAATGGTAGATCCAGCTAAGATCACGATTATAATCAATTTGGAGGCATCAAGAAGTGTTAAACAACTGTGTGCAATGCTGGGGCATATTGGTTATTACTGAAAGTTCATCAAGAGTTATGCCCAGATTACCGTGCCAATGGAAAAACTGTTGAAGAAGGATGCTACATTCTGTTGGAATGAAGAATTTCAATAGAGCTTGGATGTGTTGAAAGAAAATATGGTCACTGCGCCGATCCTAGTCTTCCTAGATTGGAAGAAGGAATTTCATGTGCATGTGGATGTGTCATGTATTGTGTTGGTAGAAGTACTGATACATGCCGGTGAGGGAGAGTTAGATCACCCTATCGTGTTTGCAAGCAGGAAGCTATCTAAGGCTGAGAATAATTATTCAACGAAAAAACGCAAAGGTTTGGATATGGTGTACGCACTCTAGAAGTTCATACACTACTTGTTAGGTGGACACTATAAGATGTATACAAACCATTCTATATTAAAGTACCTGGTCAACAACCCTGTGTTAGGAGGGGGGGAATATGCAGATGGATACTGTTGTTTTAGGAATCTGATTTCGAAGTTATTGTGAAGCTAGGGTCATTGAATGTAGGATCAAATCATCTGTCGTGCATTGAAACAGGTGAGGAGCCCGCTGATTTGGAGGAAGGACTGGCTGATGCACAGCTCTTTGCGGTGCGCATCACAGATAATCATTTTGTAGACATCATAAACTTTTTGACTAATAGAACGACTTCAAAAGGGTACACCAACCAATAAAAGAGGGAATTGGTGGAGTGCGTGGCATATTTTTCTCTTATTGCAGGTCGCTTGTATAAGATGGGAGCAGATGAGATATTGCAACATTATGTAGGAAAAGCAACATTGTAGAAGATTTTACGCGTTGGCTTGTGGTGGCCGACACTGCATAAGGATTCCAAATCTTATTGTAGGGCGTGCGATGCATGTCAAAGAATCGAAAGGGCATTGCGGAGGGATAAGCTGTCTCTAAATCCGCAAATGTCATTTCAGCCATTTGAGAAATGGGCAATTGATTTTGTAGGACCCATTCAGCCTCTAGGAAAGAAGACAGGTGCATGGTATATCATCACCGTGATCGAGTATTTGACCATATGGGTGAAGGCACAACCTATAAAGGACTGTACAGGGGCAACAACCATGAAGTTCTTATTTGAATATGTGCTGACTAGGTTTGGTTGCCCGAAGATTTTGATGAGTGATCGTAGTATGCATTTCCTTGATGAAATGATCAACGCGCTTGTTATCCCAAAACTAGACCCTGATAGGCTGCTGATCAGGTAGATATTAAGTAACTATTTCAAACTTACTTTAGGCTGAGGCTTAGCCTCCTCAACTTGAGAGGGCTCTCTCATAAGATTAAAGATTTGGATTATGAGTAAGATGGCTAACTCTATGAAACAAAACGAAGGAATGGAAGTGGTGGAAACATAATTAGAAATTATCCATTGGGCTCATGGAGTCAAAATAGTTTCAGTATAACAATGATATCAGCCTTACATAGAAGTCAAGGCATCCAGAATTCAACGCATTTAGAACACACTGGAAACATATAGGACAACACAGTTTATAAATGTATGAAGGAAATTAGAGCACAATCAGTGATTTATAAGTAATCACACATTCATACCACTGCAAATACTGAGAAGAGAACAATACAATACATTCTGAACCTTGAATTCCTTCTGATTCCTGAGAAGCAAGGCCAAACCATGTATTACCAGAAAACAGAGTCTTTACACAAAGCACAATGTGAGAGCTTTTCTAAATAATTTTCCAACCCTTTGTACATTAGATGTTCTGCTATATATAGAGCTCTCTACATAACTGAGATTCCTCCTCCAGCATGAGGGGAACTCAAATTCTTCCTATTATGACACCTATTAACACTTTAAACTAACTATTAAATGCAACTAACTGCTAGAAACCTAAGACAATTAGGAGTATAACTCCTCATCATGTTGGTAGTAGCATTTATTACAACCCAAACTCGTTCTCTGACACATGTCCTTCTTCAGTGATCCAGGTGGATATTGGTGGCCACCCACCTATCCCATTTGGACCCCCGCAACTATCTCTTTCAGTTTTTCAGTTTCCTTAAATGTAGCACAACTTACTATTTTTAGCAGTTTTTCGGGTCCTGAACTTCCGGAGCCGTTTTGAGGCCCTAAACGACGTTTTTTTGGGGAATCCAAGGCAACATGGGTCCATGGAATGAACCGATGTTGCCCGTTCCAACAATGATAGTGCTCGAATAGATCTTTCTAATGAGCTATTGTATGCGTCAAACGGAGATCGTATGCCAAAGTTACGACCCCGGGAAATTGATGTACCAATTTACCCAAAACGGGGCCCACAATTTGGCGTTCCATCTTCTAAGGGTCGGTTTTGGAATGTGAAGGGTTTTCCATTGTTTCTCAATAATAAATAGGCCTTCGAGCCTCATTGTAACACAAGTTCGGAACAGTTCAGAGACATGTAGCCGCACATCTCTTCTCAGAGATAAGCTACCATCGTCCTAGCTGGTTTATTTCCAATTCCGGTTGTAAGCATATTTCAGTATTTTCCATTAATGAAATGAAGTGTTATTTCCGCTGCATCTCTTTATTTATGGTTATCGCATCTCTGTGTTTATGGTTATCTCTGTAATCTATTGCGTTCCTGTTTAAATCCGGATCATTCAGTTTAGCTGTGGTGATGATTTGAAATTCCTTGCTGGCCCTTGATGTCTCATCTCTTTAATGCTCTTGGAAAATAGGAAACTGCCCTTGCTTTTCTGTTTTCACTCTCCACTAGGATATTCGAAATAAATTATCCCTGCTTTTCTTCATTGATTACCCAAAAATGTATTGGACTGCCATGTTTTTCATGTATTGTAGACTTCGCTCATGTACACGTGTTAAGACAAAACTTGTCTGATGCTGCTTGAAACATCATGAACAAAACTAGCTATGAATAATGACCATTTTATAACATATAGCTTTAGAGCTCATATATGTCCCTCCTCTACTTGTTTTGCGTTTCCTAGATGCTCACACTTTGTTAATGATTTTCCCTTTGTCACTCTCAATTGATCAACTGAAGCATGCAGCTATAGTAGTTTCGTAGCGTGCTACGAAAATGCTGTGCATTAGGCATCATCTTCAGCTATGTAATTTCAAGAACGCAGTTTTAATGCCAAAAATTGACCGTCTTGAGCTTATTTATCTTGAAATGTCCCTTTTTGTGTGCCCTGAAGCTGTTCAAAACTGAATGTAGAGGAACCACTCTTTAAGGAAAACTTCAAAAAGGTAAATCATCAAAATTTAGGACTTAACCTTGTTTGCTGTGTGATTTTCCTTAGTTAAGGAAATCCTTTCTGCTGACTTAGTTGTATCTTCAAATCCTTGATTTGCCTCTTCATAATTCTTGTCCCGGCTCTTAGTCTCGTATTAACTTTTCTGATGAATTTTGCTTCCTTTATTGCAGGGACTGACCAGGTGTAGTATTGAGCATGGCTGTCGACCACCTCGGGTATTGAAATTGTTTTGTCTTCCCATAGAGCTTGCATTTTATTAAACTGAGCTTCCTTGATTGCATGTTTCCTTGAGGCTTTATTCAGTTTAGCAATTTCAAGATTTGCTAACTTCAACTTATTTTTCAACTCTTCAACACTATATTCCTTTTGAGAGATAACTGCCTTACCTCTATCGTTTTTATGCAGTGGAGATGATGCTTCTTCTAAAGTCACGGGTCCTTCATGAGATTTCGTTATCTCCTCTGTCGCGCTTGCTTCTAGCAGCGCCTCTTGTACTTGCTTTGAACACCTCATCACAGGTCTTCTTGGCTTAAAGACAAATTTAGAAACCTTCTCATCAAATTTGAGCTCTTTCAAGACTTTGATCCTTTTGGTTTTGTCTTTAACTAGTTCTATCAAGTCTGCTCGAACCAGAGGAGACTCTTCAATATCAATAGCTTGCAGCAAGTCATTCAAACTTCCCTTTGAAACCGGGCTTTCCTCAGTAACCAATATCTTGCCTTTTTCTTTAGCTAATTGGCTCCTGGTCATTCTTCTCTGAACTATTTCACCTGTAGATGGTTCATGTACACCCTCTTTGAACTGAGTTTTCTCTTTCTGGGACTGTTGGGGTGTGTCCTGAATTACCAGTGGTCTGGTGGGCTCCTTTACCTATTTCGTAGCCTTCAATTTTACAAATCTCCTGGATCTTGTCTCTGCACGATGATCAACTGCTAGCGGAGAATTTTTTGCAGCTTGAGGACTGAGACTAGTCTCATTCTTGAAACTAGATATAAACATGAACGCGGACCAGTCCTTGTCTACTTTCTCGAGCTCATGCAAAACGATCAACTTGACTAAGCCGTGATGAAACAACGAGGTCTCACAGGCTTCCTTATTCAACTGGACCTTGTCACACATTTTGCCTAGGCTACGAAACAAGTAAAAAGGAAAATCAAGTGATACATTCTTAGTAAAATGAAGCAGAAGCTTGAAGTGATAAGAATACACCTCATGATACCTCCCTTTGCAGGTGAAGTACCTCTGTATGCAGGTAAGTAGATTAGCATATGAATCTTTGACAAAACTCCTGGGCACTGATTTGTTCAATTTCGAATCAATGAACTCTGGTTTCAGAAATTCCTTGCAGGGGGTCATATCAAACTTGAAATTTTTAAACCATTTTTCCTGTCCCCTCGGAATCTCAGTGATTGTAGGTATAACCTCTGGAGAGATTGGCAATTCAAGAACCCCAACTTTTGAATTCAGTCCTGTGAAATTTAAAGCGAATTCCTTGGTGACTTGCATATGGCCACCTTGAAGTTTTTCGCAAAACCTCCAACAACCAACCTGTTTGAAGGCTTGTTCAACCTCATTATTCCTTAGGAAGCTATCTAAGACTTCTAGTTCATTCCTCAAACACCTGCCTGACCTGTGCTCCCTTCTTTCTGTAGCTCCCTCCATGGAATTCCAGTTAGATGAAGATTTGAAAGACTGGCACCGTCTCAATTTTCGATCACTTCCTCTCTTGAAAGCTGCCTCGCTTGAAAACTGCCTCGCTTTCAAGGAATTGAAATTGAATGCTTGAAAAACACAAATCATGATTATGAGTACTTGGCTTTTCTTAAAACTTGCAACCTGAGCGTACCAAGGTTCCTAACGACTCTAATGATGAGGATAAGCGGTTGGACATGATAGGCGAAGTGTATAAGCTGACAATTGATGATGTAAACATAACGGATCTTGATAGATATGACAGCTGAGAAAGATTTGCTACGGATCTGTACAAATCCCCGATTTCGTAGCATAGCCAGTGTAAATTCTGGGTTTTGCGCTACGAAAACACCTAGATTGGATTTCGCACTACGAAACCACCTAAACTGCTTCGTAACACATAAGAACCTTGAAACAAATTTGAGACAGGGAATCCACACGGGTTGTGGGACCAGTGATGAATGAGAATGAATTGTTGACCTTTATTTAACCATACCACCAAGACTCCTAGGACTTAGATACTAAAGCAAACATGAAAGAAAACTAAAATGGATTAACACCAAACCTTTACAATCAAACTGATGTGAACAATTTAGAAATTGTTTCTTAGGTGATAACAGTGCGGACAGAGGAATTCCAATTTTATCATAAAAGAAGCATGCCATATCACCCTTAGGCTAATGAGATGGAAGCGTTTAATAGGATATTTGAGAACATGCTTACAAAGGTTTGCAATGTGCAGAGGAACTATTGGGACGTACGCGTACCAGTGGTGTTATGGGATTATAGAACTACTTGTAAGAATTTGACTGGACATACATCTTTTCGACTGGTCTATGGTGTAGATTCTATGATGCTGATTGAGTACATTTTGCCTAGTCTACGGATAGTGATGTTCATAGGAATGGTAGATCGCAAAGCCTTAGAAGAAAGGCTCGCATAGCTAATAGAGCTATAGGAAGAGAGATTTTTGGCTAGATTCCATCAACAAGTTCAGAAGGAGCACGAAAAAACGTGGCACAATAGGCACATCAAATTGTGCACCTTCAAGGTTAATGATTTAGTTTTATTATATGAAAAAAAGTTTGATAAATTTCTGGAAAAATTCCAGATGCATTGGCTGGGGCCATATGTGATTAAGGAGATTAATGATGGGGGAGCAGCTCAGCAGGTGAAATTGAATGGAGATCCATTTCCTGGAAAGGTAAATGGCATCCGATTGAAGCCATACACCAGGGATCCGACCAGATGACTATACGATGGTAGCAAATTATTAGAACTCCAGGCAATTTCAAGGAGGTGCAGGACTATAAACTACACTGCCCGGGTTGTAAAGCTGCGTAATGAGGGGCCTGCGTGGGACATACGGGTGTCACAGAGTCGGCAAACACATGAAGGGAGCTACGCTATAGGATGAGAGACCATGCAATGTAGATAGAAAGTGACTATTAGCATATTTGTTCATGATTTCACAGTGAGAAAACGACTAAGAGGAGTGGGGGAGCAACATTTAAGGCTAAATTTAAGAGCGAGATATTTGAAAATCTGCCACCAATCTAGCATTTATGAGTGGATTTTATGGGGAACGATCGGATTTGAATTCGAATTTACCTATAAATTATAGATGGCTGCCCAATGAAAAACACATGGAATTCTGAGCATTGATGTGTCGTGCTATTGGTTGTGCATGAACCATGTGTTTTTTTAGGATTTGGTGACTAGTTCTATGTTTGACAGGTTTCCTAGGGAATGTCAGCAGCTCCTTAACAACCTCATGTTGGAACCCATGGAAACTACAAGTGTTGGAGGGTCTATTGCCTCTGAGGGAGCTTCCCTTGAGGTTGTAAGTATGGAGGTACTTGCAGTAATGCCAAAATCGTTGAGGCCAAATCCTACGCTGGTAAGCTAGGTTCCCAAGACAAAGAAAGATAAACAGAAGAAGAAGATGTCGGTGTTTGAGTTGCCAAGAAAACATCAGAGAAAAGAGAATCCCACTACGTAGGAGAAAGGAAAGGTGGTAGACCTAGAGGCCGACGAGGGCACAAAGGACATTGATATTGAGGGGGTAGACCCTATTTCAAAGCTACTCGAATACATCCCTCCATGCCAAGGCAAGGTGAAGGTATCGAAGGACCCTAATGAGGGAAAGTTTCTCCTTAATACACCCATGCTACCAAAACATATCACGTTTGAAGGTCCGTGTTTGGCATGCGTCCCACATCTAAAGATTGAAGGTTGTGACTTGGGGGACACTGAGCAGTTCCCCTACTTGGCTACTAATAATTTCATGCAGCAAGTGTTCTACAAGGATTCATGTGTCAACGTGTTGAAGCCGTTGAAGTGGATTTGTGGGGTGGAAAAGGTAGGATTGTTGAATCTACTATGGGTGCCACATTACCACCACGCGCCCATCAAAGTTGATTGTTATCATACAGTTGTTGTGCCTAGTGCATGAATGGTGCCTATGGTTGGAGGAGCCAATCCCTATAACTGACATGCTGATCGACAAGATCACCCTACTACCAAATTTAGGACTAAACCTGGCCAAAGAATTTGGCGGAAAGGCGGTGAGCACAACTGCACCAAGCGAATGAAGGACAAGTTTAATATTGTCAAGAAGCCACGCAAGTATTCGATTTCAAGCAAAACTGACCCAACGACTAAGGTGGCTACCCATATTTTGGTTGGAAAGATAATGAGCAAGTGTCGCACAAATGAGGTGCCAACACCAGTTGTTTCACTAACAACCTAGTGCACGAAGGGCGTCCTATTCAATTGGATGCACTAGCTATGTAGCGAGTTCCTTGCGAACTACAGGGAAGCACAAGACTAGAGAAAGAAGTTTCATTACTCATGGATTTTACTTTCAATTATGCTGGTCGCATGGAATTTGCCAGAGGACAGCCAATTTCCTTCAATCGCACCAAATTTTCTAGAAGCATCGAAGTTTTCTTTGCTATGGGCCATAAGGGAAGCTGAGCAGGTCGGCGAAAGCAAGGTGTTCTAGATATTAATGGAGATGAGCATTAATATAGCCATCAACCACAAGCCATGATTGTCACCAACTATCTTTGAGCAGTTGTCAGGATACATGAAGTTCAAAGCAGACTTCCACTATATCTCCATCTAGGCGCGAAAGGGCCCAGAATAGAAGTGGTATGATTTACCATACCTAATGACAGATGATGCCATCACAACGGTCCTCTAGTGTTGGCCAACATATTGGTGCACAAGATCAAAATTTTTTTCCGGGTCTAGTAAGTCCACAAAAAAGCAAAAAAAGGAAGTAAGGTTCAATAGTTGGCTGAAAAGCGAAAGAAGGATACTAAGGACAAATCTTGAGCCAAAGCTGAGCACGCCGTGAAGGAATAGGAGGAAGAGTGCGCATCTGAAAAAAGTCAAAGATATCTTTTGCCACAGACCGAGGAAGAGGAGCAATCAGAGTAAGGTTTTGGAGACCAAGAGAGCATGTTGAAGAGGTAAATCCCCTCTACGGACAGAGGCGATCCCTACTAGCCCAGACCGGGTCTAGCAACAATCGTCAAATGCTATAGCACAAGTTCCTAATTGAAAATAAATAGACCAACGATGAAGGCCTACCTGGATTTCAACGCTATTGTTTGTAGGAGAGGTGGTGCTCTCATTCCTCTGCTCTGGCAGATCACAATCCTCATGATCTCTGTGAATGGACACCTGCACATACAAGAAACAATACAAACACAAGCATAAAATCCAGTATACGCAACTATATGTCAGTCAGAAAAGACATAACTCATCATTATCATAAATAACAACAAGAGTGGAACCATAACCAATAGTCGTTCATTAATAATCAATCAAAGGTGAGTACAACCAATGTTCTGACGCTGGATTCTCCTTTGGGGGGTCGTTAGTAGAACATGTCTCACAAAGCCTATCGGGAATAAGGACAAGCCTCTCTCTTTGGATCTTGGACAATAGTCTCCTTGCTTGGATTTGGCCTTAAGGGAATCAAGAAGGCTCTTGCAGCATGAAGCTCTTGGGAATTTGGGAATTCTGAAACTCTGGAACTAGCTTGCAAAGGAAACGGGCAAGCTTTTATAGATGGAGGAAGGGGAGTTGGGATCATAACCAATAATCATGGGATTGGCCCTATCATCAAGGAAGCTTCCATGAGAGGTGGCAAACCACTTCCTCTCTATGGAAATCTGTAGCCAAACCACCCAACTCAAGATAGATAGAAGTCCAGGAATTTGTTAGGACGAAACTTCCACCGTTTATTTGTTAAAAAACACCTCTTAATATGGTTGGCGCGGGTGCGACTTTATGACAGAGTGCCAATTGGCGCACCCTCTTTGGAGGATTTTCCCCCTTGGCACGAGGGCTGAACTATGGAACCACGCCAATGGAAAAAGAGATATTTTTAGGGTTTTTCAATAGGAGATGTCTTCAGGGCAAACAAATCTCATGTTCAGAGGAATGCAATGCAAGTGTTTTTAGGCCATGTCGCTTCTCATAGGTCCCGGAATGAGTCCTCCAAGATACGGGATAGGGGTAGCAGGGACGGTGACAAATTTCTGTGTAACAGATGCCCCCTAAAGCATGAGGCCCAAGAGAGAGAGAGGTGAAATGCTTTACGAGAACATGTCCAACCGAAAACACTGCCGCCGGAAAACCTGCGTGGAGAAGCACAACCGATATCTCAAATACATGATATGTGTGGTATGGGCGCAGCCATCCATAGCAGAGTACATAATAATCCAGAGCCAAGGTATGGGTGCAGCCATCTAGTGAGGATCGATAAATAGACTCAGGCATGGGCACAACTATCCAGTGAATGAGTCATGTAACAATCATAAAAATCCACAAAATCGCAGCTTGGATCTCAACAGACAAAATCCAGGGTCTTGCGCTCCATCTCGATCCGAACAAAGTACAAGTTCAAGCATGCGAATATATGAGCCAAAGTCGAACATGCAGGAACATCATCTGATTACCAGCCAATGGTGAAAGTTGTTAACAGACGCGAGAGGTACCACCAATAATGACAATGGCCCTCAAGGTACTACAAGTACAATCTACGATGTGTGAATCAGTGAGTCGGCGTCGAACACTCGTAGAATCATCCGATCGGAGGCCAATGATGAAAACCTCACGTCGAATGTGAAGAACCTGCCATTGAGGCATGAAGGCTCCAAGGCACCAGAAGGGAGTCTCTAGATCAGCTTCCTAGATAATGAGCTGAAGTCAACAGGAAGTGACCTTGACCGAAGGTGGGCCATAGTATTTCCCACATCATCGACGTGAGATAGAGGAAGATAATGTTTTTGTGAATCAGGATTATATTAGTTATCAGAGGGAGGTTGATATTTTGCAGAGGTCAACTTCTCTTGAACATATCGGTGGCACGACAGTGGACTTGGCAGTATTTGACATCAATCGATCAGAAGTCATGGTGACAAGGCAAAGAGCAGATGAGAGGTCAGATAGGATCACCCAAACCCTACTAAGGCAAGTGAAAAACGAGATGAGATGTCCCCACCCTGACATGAATGTAGACAAGTGCCATGTTCAAGAGCGACATACTGCCAACAGGGATAGCTTGAAGGGGATAGCATATGCTTGTAAAAAGTCATTTCGACGGAATCCAATGTCATCAAGTTTTAATGAGTCTGACAAAGGGAGAACTCGACATCTTTTCATGTTTAGAGAGTTTGAAAAGATAGCAGAAAAGTAAACTCCAAAGGTCCCTTTTCGTAAATAGTTCCTCAGACGCGAAAAGGTAGAAAAAAAAATATGAGGAAACCTCCTAGTCGCGATAGGCTAGGGTATTCCTTTTTCGTAAATAATCCATCCCAGCCCGAAAAAGGGGTAAACGTATACTGGGTAGATGTCGTTTCGCATCCATTTTAACAAGATCGAAATGACAAGGGCCTCGACAATCTTTTCATGTTTAGAGAGTCAGAAAAGAGTTGAAAGATGACTCCAAAATGAATTTTTCGTGTATTTACCGAGTCCGAAAAAGTATAAAATATAACTCGTTTCATTGTTTAAGTCGCATAAAAAACCTGTCGCTGCACAAAAAGCAAGTGTAAAACCCATTTTTGACAAAAAAATATATTAAAATATTAAGAAAAATAACTTTCAAAACCTATTTTGAGTTCAAAAAGTTATAAATATGTCAAATGGTAAAAATAAAATTACTTTTTACTATTTACCTCACTGAAGAGTAGTAGTGGTCCATTTGGTGTGCGAACTTCTGATGGCGATTGTGACAGATCTGTGCTACCATTCAAAGTTCCGTCAGTTCTAGGTAAGAGGCGCTTCCTAGTACTTCATTTCAATCCATTTTTTGATAGTTTCCTTTTGCTCATTAGATTTCTGTGGAAGGATTTAAAAATTTAGGGTTGCGCTCATTGGCATGGGTATCAGGCACGGATCCGCACCAATGGGCTTTTATATGCCAAAGGCCTGCGCCGATGGGCGCGACTATTTTAGAAACAGTCGCGCCAACGGCGAAACCTAATTTTTCGCCTTAAATTTCGGATTTGTAATTGATTTGAATGAATTTTTTGGCCTAACAGAGATCTAATCAAGGGTTCTTGACAATATGGATGCAGGCAACCGAGAAAAATGGTGATTGAATGGAAAGAGAGGGAGCACGAGAGAGAGGACGAATTAGCCATGGAAAATGAAGGTTGCATGAACGCCCTTAGGAATTTTGGGTTGAAGAAATTCTTCCTGACACCTTAATTACGAGCTCACCCTGAGCTCTTACAATACCTGATCAACATTTGGGATGAGAACAAACAAGTGTTCAAACTGTGGGATCAAGTATTAGAACTGGAGGTTTATGACATCTACTTTATAACCGGATTGTCCTGCAGAGGTCCGGTGCCCATACTGACAGGGAGTAGATCGTCTGGTGAGAAAATGGAACAGGTGATGGCACGAGTGTGCCCGGGGGCACAATTCAGATCCGGGAGTGGGAAGGTAGACATTGCTACCATTCAGGATCTAGCACTCATGGTGGTGCTACATACCATCACATGGGCTGCAAGGGTGCAGGCACCGCACGAGGTGACAAAAAACCCAGCTCTTATTGGCTTCAGAGTGTATGAGTCCCACGATTTTTGATTGGGCCACAACAGTGACAATAAATATGAAGAGATAGCTCATGAAATGCAAGCGAGCCAAACTGAAACAGTTTGGCTACGACTCTATCCTGGTATCGTTCATTCTGGAGCGATTACCAATCTTCCAAGGCCAAGGGGCCATAGTAGCTGAGCCAGTACCACGAGAGCCAAGAATGGCTCGCTGGGTAGCATTGATGCCCAGAGGAGGAGGGGGCCAACAGATGTCCTGGAGGTTGGAGTTTTTTGGGTGGCTACATCGTCAATTGATCGTAGTCGAAGACTGGGGATATGCAGGGATCGATTTCACTGGTGATCCAAATCTCCCACTGTTGGAGGGAGATGAGTGGGACAAAGAGCTGGGTATGATCTCATTTTGATTTTATGTTTTATGATTTTTTTGTTAATACATGTTTGCTCTGACAGCAGTTATATGTGTATGCAGATGTCAACCCAGAGAGACCAGTCGGTATGTCTCCCATTTCACAGAGAACTTAGCCCGCAACTGACCCTCAGGCAGAGGGTGCCGAGGGAGGAGAGTTGATATAGAACCTCGAGGGGATTGCTTGAGGTATTCTAGACTATGCCCGGCTGGAAGATGTCCCACTGGCATACCAGAGACATACGATGGGAGTGCCTAGTCGCCTCCACCGTCTTCTGAGATGCCTAGTGCGTGTGGTGACGTGTTATCATGAGCACCACAGAGATTAGACACCTAGGGTTTATTTTCATGCATATTTTTTGAGAGACATGTCATCTCCGAATGTATTAAGACGAACATGTATATTTTTTATCTATATGATGCACGCTGTGCAAACATTTCGACACACACACACACACATATCTATATATATATATATATAATATATATATAGATATATATATATATATATATTATATATATATATATATATATATATATATATATATATATATATATATATATATATACATATGCCTATTTTGGATGGATCTTTTACATGTGATGATGTTTTTATATGCCATGCAGATGTCTAACACAAATGTAATCTAATGTATCAGTTGCATAACAAACGACCCAATGTGAAATGTATTTAATCACATATTTTATTTTTACGCAAGCTTAAAAGCACACATATGCAAACTATGCTTGGAAATGAAGGGAAATGGGCATGCCCCCCAGCATGATGTCTCAATTTGAGGTACATGCCCCCCAAGCTTTAGTCCATTGAAAATGGAGTGAAGTTTGACAATATTTTGATCGCACTCGAATTGAACGAGCTCATGTTTCATTATTTTAACAAGGTTGACACACTTAAAAGAACTATCCTCGTGACACCTAGTTTCATTTGTTAAGGAGCTTGACACGGGAAGGAGCTATAGTCTGACCAGACCCAGTTTCATTGTTTAAGGAGCTTGACGTAGGAAAGTAAACTATGCTCCGAACGAACTTCATCATAATGAACAAGAAGTCGTTGCTTCCAAGAGTGCCACTCCCAGTGGAAGGATAAAATATTGGAAGTCAGGACCCAATGCCCCCAGGACACTATGCATAATGGTAGCATCACTGGATAGAGGCATGTGATAAGTAGCCACGTAGTTGACCTGCAGTGGGGCAGATACAACCGGTGGATAAAACCAGGAGGGGATGGAAACTACGCAGGAGGCACCGGGGGACTAAAGAACGATAATTGATCTATAGTCACAATTCTTCCGTTGTGTGGAAAGAAAACCACACGGAAAAGTGAAGAGACAAGGCCCCCCATGGCATAAACATAGTCACAGCCAAGGAGAAGACTGAAATCTAAAGCACCTTGGGTAACCAGTACATCTATATAGACGGTTTTGTCTCCCAAAGTAATAGGGAACTTTGGAAGGATCCCTAATGGTTGATTGGTTCCTCCGTCAAATGCTAACAGATTCTGTGCGACTGACACAAGCTGTGGGGAGCCCAAAGCTTGCCAAGTAGTGGAAGGCATAAGACTAATAGATGCACCCTCATCCAAGACAGTGACAGGTACTGCCTTATCATAGGAATGTATTGTAATCTGGAAAGGCACATGGGATGGAAGGTAGAAAGCAGTCAGGTGACTCCAGTCGAAGGAAACGACTGAACTACTTGGTGGGGGAATCGTATGATTGCCCCCCTGCACTAAAGGAACCGAAGAAGGACTCTCTGGATCAGCTGGGATAGGAGGGTCGTTTTTGGATTCAGGAGAATTTGACGAGACGAGAAGAACATGAGCACGATTCTCTTCTGAAACAGAGGGATCAATGAGTGGGGAACCCAAGTTTATACTCTCGCCAACCAACGATTGGTCTAGACCAGGCTTAGCACAGCCAGGTTCAAGAAGAGGAGCCCGGACAAGAGAAGAATCTAAGTCAATCTCTTTGTCTACAGGGAGAGGATCTGGAGAGAGACTTTGATAACCAACGGGAAGTTGGGGTGAGGAAGCTGTAAGACTTTCCAAGACAGTGGAAGCTTTATCCATGAGCGGACAAAGGTGAAGGGGATGGTTGCCTTCACATAGTCTACAGGGGATTCGAATCTTCCCTTTCTTCTGAATGTTGTTAGTTGATAGGGTAGCATCATCTTGAGCTTCAGAAGATGACGAGGGGCAAGCCAGATCGTGAGACCATGCTTCTAAGACCCTAGGAATGCCAGGACAATCACGAAGAATATGGTCTCCCTTGCACAATTTACAAGGAAACTTAACCTTCCGCGGAGGAGCAGAAGGAGTTCCGACCTGAGTTGTACTTGGAGCAGTAGGTGGACATGTGGCCTCGTGTTTATGAGACTTCTTCTTCTTCATGTTCTTCTTCTTCTTCTTAGCCACCTGGTTACTTGAATCCAGACTTTCACCAGGGGAAGTAGAAGATCAGGACGTAGAAACAGGCGGAGAAGGGGAGAGGTCCACCTTGGAATCAACATGATGTTGTTCAGGTGGAGGAACTGATTGACCAGTAGTTGAGACATTAGGGACCACAGAGGTTGAGAACAACCAAACAGGCAACCCAACAGTTAACCCAGGAAGGGACAACATTGCCATGTAAGGAGCACCAATATTCCCAAAAGGAGGAAAATGACCAGGATTCCCGTTAGAGGGGATTCCAGGGTTGGTGGACTCTGGAAAAGTTGCCATCAAAAACTGAAAATCGCACATGGGGCTGAAAAAGAGTCAAGGCACACAATCAAACGGCCAACAAACAGAATCTAATAGGGCATGTGATCACGGGTGATTTTATTTTTACCACATTGAAATTATGAAACTTCACCATTTCATGTTTTAAGAGTCAAGAAACGGATAAAAGGTGACTCTATCACTTTCAGATTTGAAACAAGCGTGAAAAGGACAAGCACTTAGTGATCCTTTCAAATTTATGGAGTCAGAAAAGATCAAATGACTGCTCAGGGATACTAGGCAAAGAGGGTGTACCAAATAACCGTGAACTACAATATACACCTTAGTTTTAGAAATGAAAGAGAAATCAACCAAAGACTTTCCGTACGTGCACGAAATCTCCCCGAATGCTGTGTTCGGTGTATCATGGGTATGGGGCGGCAGACTCGGCTTCCTATGGGTAAAGGATTAAAACCTAGTGGGGTCTCCCCATATACTCGACGATACGTGGGAGTACAATTTTGTACTAGACCACTATTGAGTCACAGAAGGAGGAATCACCCAACCTTGAGTGGAAACAAAAGTGACTAGGTTTAACGACGCCGGAGCACGTCTCTAGCCTAGACCTCTAAATATGTTCCGTTAAATTCCAATGCTGCCTTAGTGTAAATTGAGTAGATTTTAACGTTTATCTTCAATTACGTTTTAGTTTTCAGGCCCTAGCGAATGTAGTATCTCAAAATCTCCTAAATGCAAGCTATATTCCACAGTATATCATTTTATTCGATGAATGCTAACTATAAGAGAGTTGAGAGCTTTCAGACAAACAAAATGTTCAGAAAACAACCAACGATATCTCTAATGCAGCTAATGGAAATCAAAAATATTTTCTTCAAAGTCACTAATCACTAATAACAATGAAAAGCTCTAATTCACATTAACTAATGAAAAGCAAAAGAGATTTTTTATTTTTATTTTTTAATGTTAAGGGAAAAGTGCACTAAACGAACTGAAAAACTAATGAAAATAGAGCAATTCGAGAAATGATGATAAGAGAGAAAAACAAGAAAATTTCACTCAATGCAAGCACATTCAGATCCCTAAATTGACAAAGCAGTGCTTCAAAACCGAGAAAAATCCCAAAGACACAAATGAGCCGTGTAATTTAGGCCGAAAGCAAAACAAGGTGGAATTCAAGTGAAAAAGAGATAAGACACTCAAACAATGCAATGAAATGATTAACAACCACTAAACAAATGCAGGGGAGCAATTAGAAAGTCGAATGGAACAATAAAAGACAAAAAATTCCTAAGGAGGGCTCGACACACAAAGCCACTAGATGCCCTAGGGCTAAAAACGTGGAATCGATAGAAAATGGAAAACAACCAAAGGTTGAAGGTTAAACCAGTCCAACAGAACTCTAACACACTCAAGAAATTGAGAAAATGTAACCAAAAACAAAGACCAAGCTCAGAAGGCTTAAAATCAAGCAAACCTTAGCAGTCCCTAGGCCTGGCGCGACTGTCAGGCTGAAACTAGCGCTTTTTAAGGATTGGCGCGAGTGATATATTGACAACTAGCACCAATTTGCACGAGTGTTACGCAAAAACACGCGCCAATCAAGTTTGTTGTGCCAAAATGAAAAATAAGCAATCCAAAACTAGACCAATGATAACCAGGCAAACCAAGAAGGAAAACAACAAAAGAACCCAACCCAAAAGGCGGACCAAGCAAGCAAAAATCAATAAACAACCAAAAAGGCGAGACAAGCTCCCCAGTGGAGTTGCCAAATTGTTGAAGAGGTAAATCCCCTCTGCGGACAGAGGCGATCCCTACTATCCCAGAGTGGGTCTAGCAACAATCGTCAAATGCTATAGCGCAAGTTCCTAATTGCAAATAAACAGACCAACGATGAAGGCCTACCTGGATTCCAACGCTATTGTTTGTAGGAGAGGTGGTGCTCTCGTTCCTCTACTCTGGCAGATCACAATCCTCACGATCTCTGTGAATGGACACCTGCACATACAAGAAACAATACAAACGCAAGCATAAAATCCAGTATACACAACTATATGTCAGTCAGAAAAGACATAACTCATCATTATCATAAATAATAACAAGAGTGGAACCATAACCAATAGTCGTTCATTAATAATCAAACAAAGGAGAGTACAACCAATGTTTTGATGTTGGATTCTCCTTTGGGGGGTTGTCAGCAGAACATATCTCGCAAAGCCTGTCGGGAATAAGGACAAGCCTCTCTCTTTGGATCTTGGACAATAGTCTCCTTGCTTGGATTTGGCCTTAAGGGAATCAAGAAGGCTCTTGCAGCATGAAGCTCCTGGGAATTTTGGAATTCTGAAACTCTAGAACTAGCTTGCAAAGGAAATGGGCAAGATTTTATAGATGGAGGAAGGGGAGTTGGAATCATAACCAATAATCATGGGATTGGCCCTATCATCAAGGAAGCTTCCATGAGAGGTGGCAAATCACTTCCTCTCTATGGAAATCCGTATCCAAACCACCCAACTCAAGATAGATAGAAGTCTAGGAATTTGTTAGGACGAAACTTCCGCCATTTATTTGTTAAAAAACACCTCTTAATATGGTTGGCGCGGGTGCGACTTTATGACAGAGCGCCAATTGGCGCGCCCTCTTTGGAGGATTTGCCCCCTTGGTGCGAGGGCTGAACTATGGAACCGCACCAATGGAAAAAGAGTTATTTTTAGGGTTTTTCAGCAGGAGATGTCTTTAGGGCAAACAAATATCATGTTCAAAGGAATGCAATGCAAGTGTTTTTAGGCCATGTCACTTCTCATAGGTCCCGAAATGAGTCCTCCAAGATACGGGACAAGGTAGCAGGGACAGTGACAAATTGTTGTGTAACACAACACTCCCTTCTGGGTGAAGTGGAATAGGGAGCAGGAGAAGGAAGGGCCGCGCAAAAAGACCAAGGCCACTAAGTCATCGCTAGAACCAATCACCTTGAAAATAGACGACTTGGATGGAATTGGGGACAAGGTAAGGGACACGGCAGCAGAACTGCTGCACTAGTTTGAGAAACAACATAAGTGAATTAAGTTCCATTCAGATAGGTCTATGCGAGCTGCAGATCCAAGCCACTAGATTGCAAGAAGGTGCAGGGCAGAGTAGCGCGACCTCAACCAGTTTAGTGTCAGGGAAAACTAAAGCCCTAGAATTGGTTCACTCTTTGGATCTCCAGGCAGTCGCACTGCTGGATGGAGCTCTGAGTGTGGAGGTGGAAGATGACAAGGCTATTTTCAACGCACTGAGGAACGTTGGCCTCAACTTGGCCATGCTCCCTTCCTTCACACCCTACAAGCAGGTGTCATTGAAGAACTTAAGGCTTGAGAGCAGCGCGCACTGAGCATGATCAGTGAGCAGAAAATCAACAACGAACAGATATTCATTGAGAAAACAACTGCACTAGAATCCTCAAAGAAGCTGTAGGAGAAGAATGAACACATCGCTACGGTAGTAGATGAAGCATGCAAAACTATTCTAGAACTACATATCCCAGAAGAAGCACCAGTGGAAGTGAAGATTCAGAAGTTAGCTGCAAGTGTGCACGACGCAAAGATCGAGATGGAAAAGGTTCAATTTGAGTTGAATCTAAAAATCACAAAGCTTGAGTTGAATTCACAACCTTCAACTCCACTAGAGGTCAAGGAACAAAACGAGGAAGTTGTCAAGGATGCAGTCACTGCAATAGATGTCGCAGTGGCAGAATGCACTACGCTCTTCGAGCAATCAATGGAAGTCCTCACGAGTTTGTAGGAAGATCCCAACATGCAGAGGTTAAATATTGAGGCAAGAGAATTTCAGAAATGGTACGACGAAGCTAGAGTGACGGTTAGTGTTGTTGCTATCACGTAGAGATTGGCAATGCTACAGGAGGCAAAAAAACTGAAAGAGAAGGTGCAAGCAGCACAACGAAAAGAGGTAGTCCTCAAGGCTAAATTGGGGCCTTGGCTAGATGAGGCCTATGTGCTCTCCACCACCATTGGGGAGAATTTGGCCAACCAACATAATACATAACAGAAGATCTAGGAAGATAGCAAAGGACCAACAACGGAGTAGCTGGTGGAGCAAGTCAAGAAGGCAGCTACACAGTGTAAAGCTGAAGTTGCAATCGTGCAAGTGGATTTGAGAGGTCTTCACAGTAAGATATCCGCACCAGCAAAGTGAATTGGGGCGAGTCACCATATTTTTGTTGGGGGCCTGTTGGGACACAGTCCCCTAGGGTCAATTTTGGGGCTAAAAGCCCGAGTTTTGGGGTAGAAAGCCCAAGTTTTGGGGTGAAAAGCTAGATTTTTTGATGCAAAGCATAAAGTCTCCACAATTTGTGGTCGCAGAGTGTGTAGATGTAAAGTGTCATAAAGGGTTTTAACCTTATGTTATGTAAGTTGTGTCAGCTTTAGTAGACCTATCCATGGTTCGAAAACCATGGGATTGTATAAAAAGGGAAGTCTTAGAGAGTCTAAGGCAGTTCATAGAAGTTTTGAAGACGAATGTAATGGGTCAATAGGAGCTAAGAGAGAAGAGTCTTAGAGTAGAAGAGAGGCTCTATAGCTATGTGCACAGAGGCTTAGAAGAGAGTCTGCAACTATTTGCGTGAACCCCTGCAGCTGTGCGCAGGGTAGTTTTGAGTTTGTAAGCAAATCTGAAGTATCAATAAAGAGATTGTTATGGAAATATCTGTGTTTTATCCATTTACTTTTGTTATGAAGGAATGAGTTTATGTTATATGAATAATGGATTATGATTTAATGCCATATTGATGTGTGAATTTGTATGTTTTACATTGTTATATGAATGCAAGTAATAATATCTGCTTACACGAAGAATATCTTAATGCATGTTAAAGATACCAGACACTTAAGCTAATCTGGATAATAACAGACTTAGGAGTAATTATAGAGGCGCGTAAGTGGTTGATTCGCCTTTTCAAGTTCTGTGAAAGACATTCATAGACCTTCACGAAGTTCTAGAGGCTAGTTAGAGGAAGTTATATCAATAAACCTTGAGGGCTTGTTGATCTGCGCGAAGGCAGAACTAGGGTATAAAATGACATCACTACCATCTCTGGGTGCAGAAACTTGGTTCCACCATCCCCCCATACTACTTCAGGTGAGACTTCAGTCCATTCTATATGGATTGATTTCGAAAGGGCCAGTAGTGTAGGGATTTGTTTGGTTAACTTAACTCTGAACCTGGGTCAGGACCCAATAAGCCAACAACTAGCTCGAGCGATGGTAACTTATCTTTGAGAAAAGATGTGGCTGCTACATGCCTTTGAATTGTGTTACAATGAGGCTTGAGGGCCTATTTATCATTAAGAAGCAATGGGAAACCCCAAACATCCAAAACCCTAACCCTAGGAGATGAAACACCAAACTATGGGCCCCGTTGGGGTAAATTGGTACATCAACTTCTCGGGGTTGTAACTTTGGCATACTATCTTTGTTTGATGAATACGATACCTCATTAGAAATATCTATCTGAGTAATACAACTACTCACAATGAATACCAAGTTAAAAACACATATTGATCGCCGTTTATTTTCCCAAAAAATTTCGTTTACGGCCTCAAAACGGATCCGGAAATTCAGGACCTGAAAAACTACCAAAAATAGTAAACTATGCTACAATTAAGGAAAATGAAAAACTAAAAGAAACAATGGTGGTGGACCACATGGAATATGTGGGTGGCCACCAATATCCACCTGGATCAAATCCACTAAAACTTCTTCCCACGGTTGCTTAGTATGGTTAATGGTTGAAGGAGCCGTGGGGTCTCTCCTCTACTTTGTTGGCATACCACACATTTCACCACAAATATTTGGACATCTACTTTAATACCTTCCAAAATAATTTTTTTCTTGATCCTATGGTATTTCTTCAAGAACCATGAATTTTCTCCTATTAGAGAAGTGTGTAATTCCAATAAGGAAATTTGTTTGAATTGAGAATTCTTAAACAATTATAAGCGATCTTGAAACTATAATAAATAATTTTTCCATGTAATGTTTTCTACTTAATCAGGGTCCTCCTGTTGCTATTGAATGATCTTGCAACCATACTATCCTTACTTATTGCACCCAACCAAATTATGGAATGGAATAGCACATAGTAAACCATTTGTATCTTCCTCTTTCTGTGAGAGTGCATCTGCCATAATATTTTGTTTTCCCTTTTTGTAGATAATTTCAAATTCACAACACAACATATTTGTGACCTATTCTTATTTCTCTTCTAAAGATAGTATTTTCTCCATGAAGTACTTCAAACTATCATTCTCTATTTTTACTTTGAAGTGTCTTCCTATTAGTTATGTTACTCATTTCTTAACTGCATGTAGTATGTACAACATTTCTTTTTATAGATGGGTTTGAGTAAGTTATTTCCTTTAAGTTTTCTGCTTTCAAAGGTAAGGGGTCTTCCTTCTTGCATCAAAACTGCACCAATGCCATGGCCCGAGGCATCACACTCCACAATGAATATTTTTGTGAAGTTAAATGTTGACAAGATGATACTTATACACATAGCCTCTTTAAGTCCTTCAAAAGCTTTGGTTTCTTTTTTAGTCCATGAAAATGCTTCCTTCTTTAACAATTTTGTTATAGGTGATAATATTTGACCATAATTCTTGATAAATTCGTGGAAATATCCTTTCAATCCTAAGAATCCTTCGAGTTTCTTCAAGGTATTTGGGATTGGCCATGCCCTCATATCTTTGATTTTGTTAGGATCCACCTTGACACCATCGTGTGATATAATATGAGACAAATATTCCACTTCCTGAACTCTAAAGGCACACTTCGAAGGCTTTGCATATATTTTCTTCTATTCCAATAATGTCAAGACAATGTCAACATGTTGTACATACTCTTCCGAATTTTTTTTGTAAATTAGTATGTTATCAAAAAATACTATCACAAATATTCTAAGAAAGGGTTTGAAAATAGAATTCATCAAGCTTTGAAATGTTGAAGTTGCATTTGTAAGCCCAAATGGCATAACCAAAAACTCATAATGACCTCCATGTGTTTTAATGGTTATTTTGGAAATGTTTCTTGCCTCATTTTGATTTGATGATATCCAAAATGAAGATCCATTTTAGTGAAGAAAATTTCTCCATGAAATTAATATAACAAGACAAAAATGGAAGGAATAAGAAGCTTATCTTTGATTCTCATTTTGTTGAGTTGTTTGTAGCCTATAAAAATATGCCATAGATCATCCTTTTCGATAACCATCACCGCTAGTGAAGATAAAGTGCTATGTCTTGGTTGAATCATGCCCGCCTCTAACATTTCTTCATCCATATGCTCAATCTCACTCTTTTGCGTATGTGGATATTTGTAAGGCTTAATGTTAGGTGGTACACTTCTGGGTTGCAAATGAATAACATTGTCATGATATTGGATAAGTGGAAGACCCTCAGGCATTTCTCCAAATACCTTAGCATGATTATTGATAAATTTTTGAAGATCCATCGTTGTTGAGGATATATATGTTTGAACATCTAATGAAAACCATTGTGAAACTACATCTTGGGGTCCCCTTTTTAGCAATTTTGTCATGCTATTAGAGCTTATCACTTTACTCGGTTTCACTTAGATACCTGTAAGCTCAATTTCCTTTCTTGGACCTTGTTGATGAGGTGTTTGGGAACATATGTCAACAAGGGTATGTAGCTTGGACCAAAGTTCTTCACATAACCTAAGCCATTTGAATAACCACTCCCGACGGGTTTAGAGGCTCCAATTAGCCTATGGATATCTTCTTACGAAGGAGGAGAGAGTACGGTAATCCTAATCTAATCCTAACATTATCACTATAACTGAATGTCATATAAGTTACAGACCAATCTAACTAATATGATAGAGTCAACAATTAGTTGTAAATATAAGACACTAAAGCACCATAAGTATTACGAGTTATAAAACACTATTTACAAATGTACAAAATGACCAAAACTTTAAGCAACTGTAAAAATGATGTGTTATTCCTATTTATGCAATGCAATACATTGAAAATGCAAATAAAATGACTAGTTTAAATTGTCAATACAATCAATTCTTAATGTGATTTTTGGAAAAAGACAGAGAATTACAATTGCATAATTCCCTTATATTTTAAAAATAATGCAAAAATGACTTGAATTTCTTTTGTTATTTCACATCAAGAATCAATACCTATATAAATGCACATGATTATCTAATGTGATCTTAGTCGAGGCAAGCTAAACAACCATGGAAATTTCTTTAAAATAAATAAATATTTCAGTACTTGAACCCCAAAATCATTCTACAGATAAGTGATAAAGGCTATAAAAAAAACACAAAGATTATCACTATCTAAGTTTTAGTCCCATTCATAGGTAAACCATATCCTTAAATGACTTAAGTACCCAAAAATCATTCTAAGGATTTAGACTCGAACAATGGACAGATTGAAGCTATCTTTTAAAAAATTGGTCTTCAAAGAAAAATATGATCAAATATATATGTAAACAAAACTAAAATAATTAGGAAATATGTAATTAAATCACAATTTGTTCACAAATGGCAGTCATGGAAACAATAATGTTATTTATTTGAAATTTCTAGCCTTTTATGTTATTGTTCAAATCAAATTCATATGGTTATATTGTCAACATGGCAGAAAATATTGATGGCATAACAGGTTGCATTATTTGACTACACATATTATGTGGGATCAACTATTACATGCACAACATTAACCCAAAGTTAGTTCCTACAATTCTCAATTCACATGGCAGCTAATACTCAATTTTAGTAAAGGAATGTATATGGAGGTAGGCATGACATGGTGCAACTTTTTGGCTAGCTTATGTTCCCTCCAGTTATCCTGTCGACACGGTAAAGAAAAAATTGGTGACTGTGTCTTTAGTGTCCTGCTGATAAGAAGAGAAGCAACTTTGTAAGAAACCCAACCACTATATGAGCTATATATGAGGTTGCAAAACATTGGTGCCAACGTAATGGAAATGCGATAAAATAATGTTCATTTGGACAATAAAATGAGTCTTTTAATGACTTGGACTACTACCTTCACGTTGCTTCCACCTTTAGATGTATATGTTAACAACCCGTTATAGCGGCTACAACCACCCTCCAAAATTTTGGTTTGCACCCAATTTCGGAGCCTCCCTTGAGAGTTTCACTTGATGGATGTGCACACTTGAGTTCACTTTGTGAGCTCGTGTGAGTCTTCACACCCACCTTGCTTGATCATTTCACCCAAGTTTGCATGTTGATGTCAAAGTCATGCTTGTGACCATGTTCTGGCTATACTCAAAATCTTCACTTTTTGTGTACTTGTTGTGTTCACTATGAAAGCATTTGTCGCACTCACACATGGAGTCAAATTCACTGTCGCACAAGCATCGTCACGGTCCACCAACAATCAATCATAAGTGTCGCACTCGTTTCTTACACCATCGGTTAGTCATGTTGAGTATGCGTGTCTGGATGGTTTGAGTCGTCTCGTCGTCAAGTCATGTAGGTGTGTGTTTGAAAGATCACATATGCATTCACACACTTAGTTGCTTTGTTGAAGTTCTGATGATCGAATTCCCCTTTGATAGCCAGACCATCACCCCACTATCAACTCAATCAACTGTCACCCAAAACAACGTAGAAGCACCAAACAATTCATTTCAAGCTGCCCGCAAGAAAATCAATCAGCCTTCATGTTGGTCAACTGGAGAGTTTGACCTGACAACCACCCTGGGATTGACTCCCCTAAAGAATTGAGCATAGGCTGCTAACCTTGCCCACTCTCCTAGCTGAGGAAATTGTGTAGACAGGCCAGACATACACCTATTTCCTGTCCCTATCTCTCCTAGGAAATTTCACAATTTTTCTAGCTAGCCCTCCCGACAATCAACTGACTTCTCATCCAAAAAATAAAGCAATTTTCATGAGCAGGTCCTCTGCTACCCAACAGTCTTCTCAGGTTAGAAATCGTGCAGAGATGATCAGCAGGCCAACCTCCCAGTGTAAGTGCAATTTCTCTAGCCAACAACTCCAAGTAGTAGATTGCTAATTCCCTCTAGGAATTGCGCAGTTTCTGCTGCCAAGCTCCTGTCTAGCTGACTGCCAGTTCCCCTTGGGAATTGTGTAGTTTTTGCTGCTAGTGACCTAGTAGCCAACTGCCAGTTCCCTCCAAGAATTGCGCAGTTCTGGCTGCTGGGCTCCCAACCAATTCTTGTTTGCCAGTCTGATCTGGATTTAAACAGGAATGCAACAAATTATAGAGATAACCATAAATATAGAGATGCAGTGGAAATAATACTTCATTTCGTTACTATAAAATACTGAAATATGCTTACAAAAAGAAACATAAATAAACCAGCTAGGGTGATGGTAGCTTATCTCTAAGAAGAGATGTGGTGGCTACATGCCTCTGAACTCTATTACAATGAGGCTCGAAGGCCTATTTATTATTTAGAAACAATGGAAAACCCTAAATATCCAAAAACCTAACCCTAGGAGATGAAACACCAAACTATGGGTCCCGTTTTGGGTAAATTGGTGCATCAACTTCCCAAGTCATAACTTTGGCATATGATCTCTGTTTGATGCACACAATAGCTCGTAGACCAATGTCCTGATTTTCCCATAAAATGTCGTTTAGGGCCTCAAAATGGCTCTAGAAGTTTAGGACCTGAAAAACTGCTAAAAATAGTAAATTGTGCTACAATTAAGGGAACTAAAAAACTGAAAGAGACAGTTGTCGGGGTCCAAGTGGGATAGGTGGGTGGCCACCAACATCCACCTGGATCATTCTTCCCCCCCTTAGGAAGAAATGGTCCCCATTGCGTTGAGTTCCTCCATCTGTTGAACTTTGTCCTTGGTGACTTGTTCTGCATTCTCTGACGTGTCCAATAATGGTGGGAAGCATGGTAGAGGGCATTCCATATTGAACACTTGGTGCAAGAAAAGGAATGGGGGAATGTTGTGCTCCAAAGCATTGTTTCCCATAGCCTTGGTAATGTTGTAAGGACCATGTCGAAGTGGTTTGAGCTTCTGATGGGCTCTTGTAAGGCATTCTTTCTGCAGATGTAACCAGACTTTGTCACCCACCTGAAACTTGTGTGGTACCCTTGTGAGTGAGGTGAAGTTGTAGAAATTTTGAATAATAAACACATATTCAATGGATATTATCCTGATCATGTACTATTGCGTAATACATACACAATACATAAGCTCCTCTACATTGATCATCAATATAGCAGCATCAATAACAATAAAACATCGAGAGCATGCACACATTAACACAGTATGTAACCCGGGGAAAGTTTACAGCTGAAAACCCCATACTATTTGTATATTAATGATTGAGAACATGTAACATTACAATAGTCAATACTTATCACAAGTATCCAACACTATCTCCACCTGTTACACACAATATAACTCAGATATGATCTCCAAATCTATTCCATTGCTTGCTTGCCTCCACTGCTCAATACCTGCTCAAGAATGGATGAGAATGGTTGAACCAAACTTGTATTTACCTCAAAAGAATCACTCACACTGGGAATCACGTGAGC
>APFE031055568.1:88363-105527 GCA_000404065.3 Pinus taeda | reverse complement strand
ATGCGATCAATGAAAAATCAAGCTCAAACTGTGAGGCTAGAGCCTCTCCTGCTGTAGATCCAGCAGCTTGCTTGTTCTTCTTCTTCTGCGGACAATTAGTGGCATAGTGTCCGTGCTGGTGACAGTGAAAAAACTTCACCTTGGACATGTCCTGCTTCTTGCCTTTCGCACCAAACTGAGAAGCTTTCTTGCTCTTCCCTTTCTTTGCTTTAGCATCCAAAGCACAATTTTCTTCATCAACTCCCTTTGATGAAGATCGTCCCTGGTACTCTGCTTGATCTCCTCCTACACAAGATCTGACCACAGTCTTTCCCATCCTGGCAATTTCTCCCGACCATTGACAGAGTCCTGATAGGAATGCCAACTCTTCGGAAGACCAAGGAGTGCCAAGCTCACCAAGTCCTCATCATCGACAGTAACCCCCACACTTCGTAGCTCATCTCAACACTGAGTGAACTTCGTGAGATACTTGGGCATACTGTCACCCTTCTCGCATTTGATGTTTCTGAGTTTATCTTTGAGCGCCAGCTTCCTCTGATCGCTCTTGCTTTGGAATAATTTTGTTAATAATTTCCACATCAAATATGGAGTAGCCTTTCCATGGAGGCTGGACACAATGTAATCCTTCACGCCCTCCAACAGAATCCTTCGACATTTTGTGGTCTTCTTTTGCCGAGCATCAGCTTGAGTAGCATCAGTAGGCTTTGAGACATCTGTCTCTATGAACTCCTTCAGCCCGTTATCATCCAATCCTGCCTCCATCCTATCCTTCCATGCAATATTGTTCGTACTGCTCTCAAGGACATAGTCCAATCGCAATCCTGTGAAAGATGTAGGTTTTAACCCTGTACAGAAATTACCTACATACGAATTCTAAAACAAAGAAAGTAAACAATGCGAGAGCATAACACATAAAACACATATGCATAGATATTTTCCCCTGGATCCCAAAACTAGGACTACCAGCTTGATTTTTCATTATTTTCATTTCAATGTTACAATACATATTTATACATTCCGAAGCATCCAATACCATGGACCGAAAACCATCGCGTCCAAAACCATGGATCGAAAACCATAGGTAGGTTCGCCCAACCTAATATAGGGTCCAATTTTTTTTTTCCCAGGGCGCTGCCCTGGACCCCGTAGAGGGGGGCTACCCACCCCCCTCAAACCCCACAGACAGGGGGGCTGCCACCCCCCTTGTGACCCCCCACTACGTAATCGGCGTAACCCCCCAGTTCACTACATAGGTTAGTCATGGAAAGAATATAACACAACCCAACAAAAGACATCTTAGTTTTGACACCGAGAAAACACTATTGCAAATTCGAATTCCACCAGCTCCAACTCAACTGCTTCCGATCTAGAATTCATGAGAAAAAGGTATTTCTTGTACAGAGATCGACTGTATGGGAATTCACCGGATATCTCACCTTCCAAAGGAAGGATGAATCCAGAGGCTACCTGGCTCGATTACAGACTCTGCCTGAAGAAATAGAATTTAAACACTTCCTAAGTAGTAGATCTGATGATCAACAGCTCTGATACCATGTAGAAATTTTGAATAATAAACACATATTCAATGGATATTATCTTGATCATGTACTATTGCGGAATACATACACAATGCATAAGCTCCTCTACGTTGATCATCAATATAGCAGCATCAATAACAATAAAACATCAAGAGCATGCACACATTAACACAGTATGTAACTCGGGGAAAGATTACAGCTGAAAACCCCACACTATCTGTATATTAATGATTGAGAACATGTAAAATTACAATAGTCAATACTTCTCACAAGCATCCAGCACTATCTCCACCTGTTACACACAATACAACTCATATCTGATCTCCAAATCTATTCCACTGCTTGCCTGCCTCCACTGCTCAATACCTGCTCAAGAATGGATGAGAATGGTTGAACCAAACTCAGGTTTTTACCTCAAAATAATCACTCACACTGGGAATCACGTGAGCAGAGGCTATAATCACTTGGTATTGGCCAATTCTCATTGGCATAACTCAATCCCATTGATTTGTGCAAATAATCATGCACAACTATAGTCACAACTGATAGCAATCTGATCCTCTAACACCTGTCCCTGCTGAACTGAACATGCAATGACATGAAACTGAGTTAACTAATGTATTCTTTAGTTGCATTATGATTTTTAATAATTAGTTTAAAAACTCATCATTAGTCTATTTGCAGTTAGAATAATTACAACTAGTTTAACCAAGTCAAATTGAACACAACTCCATCAACTCAACAATCAACTCCACCAAACTCAACTGATTGAGTTCTAACTGAAGTCATGCATGAAACAACTCAAATGACCCACAAAAAAAATGTATTTCCTTCTGACAGCTGCATGTGCCACATTTGTAGCTCAAACTGAAGTGCTCCAAGAGAATAAGATAAAGTTTATAGTCTAAATATTATTATAAGCTAATAATATTTGACTGCTCTATAATTAGACTTGATAGTGTCACCGCTGTTGTCTAAAAATAGAAGTCCATCTATTTTTTCCAACTTGACCAATCATCCATAAACAACATCCTGCAACTCATAGACATGATCCATATGTCTAAAAATAGACATAGTCTAAAAATATACTTTGCGCCATAATTTGCCTGTGGGCCCACTTTGTGAAGGCGACTTTTTTCACTAAGCTCCATCATCTTGTTGCAATCTCAACAGAAGTTGTTCCTGTGTTCTGTCATGACCGTATCCCTTTGCTGTTGTTGCGTGGAGGAACCCTTTGCGGTGGTCATGGATGTGGCAACAATCTTCCCCTTACTTTGGGAGTGAACCAGATATTAAACAAATTTCCTAATCTGTGAGATGAGCTTGCTGCATTTCTTAACAGTGCTAAGAGAGGTTGGTAGGTGGGGCTACCTCTAGTATCCTGTATAATGAATTACACAAAGAAATAATGAAAGTGCGAGGCCTTGACTCATACACAACATGTCACCTCCACAAGTATGGCTGGCCTAATAATACATCACAAACATCTAGAGGTGCAATATCACACAATACCTCATCTGTGAAAGGTTTGATGCTATAGGGAAGGCAGCACTGTTGACGAACTCGAAGATCTCATCCTTGGTGAAGCCACCTGATATTGTATGGCTGCGAGTGTGGTATAGTTGGTAGGCCCAACTACTTCATGACCCCTACTGAAATGAGGTTCTTCTGACTGCCACTGTCGACAATAAATTACAGCAGCGAACCCTTCACCCACATCTATGAGTGGAAAAGGCACTCCCCCTCCTCTGGATCTTCGGGCTCATTCTTTTGGATCTTGGCAGTGGCAACAGTGGCGCTGAGCTTCGTGTCAATGATTTGCTTCCCTTTGCCATTCCCCTTGTCGGGTTCTCAGGGTAAGAACATGCATATGATTTTGAAGCCTTCAACTCGACCACCAAAGACTGCTTGGCCTGACACTCACTTGTGTTGTGAGTGGGGCTCTTGTGGAACTCACACTACTTTCCTGTGTCCTTCTTCAACTTCATGGTGTTGTTCTTTTCTTGCGGCTTCAATGGGTTGTCTTGGGTCACCCCATCTTGGCTTTGTCCTTTGGTCTTCAGATTTGGATATTTAAAGTCTCGCTTCTTTTGTTTAAACTTCTACTCGATTTTGACAGTGTATCAGAAGTTTAGGACCCAAAAAATTGCTAAAAAAGAAAAATTTGCTAAAATTAAGGAAACTGAAAAACTAAAAGAGACAGTTGTGGGGGTCCAAGTGGGATAGGTGGGTGGCCACCAACATCCACCAGGATTACAGTCCTCCCTAAAGCCCAGCCAATTCCTCCTAGAAATTGTGCAAATTTAGTTGTCAAGCCCTCGCTGCCTAGTCATTTGCGAAAATGCATAGATTTTGTCTACCCTACCTCTCAGCAACCCGGACTGTTCCTCCCAAAATTTGCACAATTTTTCCTTCCAGCTAAGCCAGGCCTCGCAGACAGTCACTTTCAATTCGTATTGCCTGTCTTCATCACCTAGTGACTCTTGCTCAGTTTTCATCGGTAGTGCTTGGAGCCATCATACCGCCTTGCAATCTTGTTGCCTCTCCTGGTCACTTGCATCCAAAATGAGCATGTGTCATGGTAGACTAGGAGGTTTTTGGATTTAATGTCGTCTCATCATGAGTGAATGCAGGTACATGTACATTGAAAAACATGGCACGATGACAAATGAGATGAACGAAGAGAGCACATGCAGAAGGGCAGGTTCACCAATAGACGAATGAACAATGCATGCGAAGAGATGTGCTCACAAACGAATGATCATCCAAAGATGTGTTCACGGATGGACGAATGAGAAAACATGTAAGATGTTCTCACAGATAGATGAACGGATGAACATGCACCTTTCATGAACATATGATCTTGTCAAGCCTTCCAACATACAAGCAAGGAGAAACGTGGCAAAGAAACATCAAGCAAACCAACAACCATCGAAGACTTCGTTCATTTTGCCATGTGGAGGTGAAGCTGTGCCACACCATGAAGACATCCATTACCTAGCAACACTGCAACTGGACATGCACTAAATTAGCAGCATGAATATACCAGCACTGTCCTGTTGAGTCATGTCATGAGTAATGTTGTCCACATCTCTATTGTGGACCATGTTGTCAATCAATGTAATGTAACGTGGAAGTCCAAGAGACCCACTTCTTGTACAAAGAGTCATGTAAGGTCAAAAATTCATGGAAGTCAAACAGTCATGAGGGTAGTCGAACAACCTCAAGGGTTAATTTCACTCTTAGATATAAATACCCCCTCATTTGTACATGGAAATGACTTTTTCACCTTAGCTCCTCCCACATAGCCAAGAGAGTTTGTTATCTTTTCTTTGAGGAGTAAGTAGTGGCTCCAACGCCCCTCATATGGGGTTAGTGATGTATGGTGTAACGATGTGTCTTGGAACTTTCATTTAATTCGGAAGCCTGCTAATAGGCCATCATGTTTCTAGACATGTACTGTATCTGTTGTAAGACTAATCTTTAACACTTGTAATGCATGTTTCTTGAACTTGTGTTTAACACTTGAACTAATTCACTTGTTTTAATACACACATGTTAATGAAAATGTGTTGTATATGCTATTAACGTTGTCTCACCCATGTAGACTACTCTCCCGGATATCAAACCGACCTTTCACATGGAACTTGCTATAACAACCATTGTACTCGTGTGGACTAATCTGCTGAGTGTTATACGTGTTATCTTCCATTGTGTGTTGTGACTGCCACATCCATGTGGATTATTTTGCTGGAATCTATGCATGTCCCATTGTGTTGTGTGTTCCTAGCAGAGTTGGGACTTCTTCCAACTAAATTGGGACTCATTCCCACCCTCTACCTATATGGTGAAAGAACCATTGACACAAGTGACACTTACACTCACCAGGCATGTGAACCTCACTTCACGGAAGAGAAAGCAGAACACTCTCCTATGCTGGCAAGTAAGAGTTGAGGTCAATATTTAAGATTATTTCAACTAGACCATCTTACCGGATGGGACTCCTACACTAAACAGTGTGAGGTATAGTTGGGACTTCATACTGGGGAGATCCCCTGATGTTGGCATGTCCATCACCATCAACATTTTGGCGCTAGAAGGAGGGCCAGCTAACAAGCTAAGCTCATACATTTGGGTTGAATCTCTTACCCAATGAATAATACACAATACATGCTCTCGGGGTGTTTCTCTCATTTCTCTGTTAATCAGTTATCAATCCCCGATGAGCTTCTCGATCACTTGTCCTTGTTAAGGTTTGACGGTGAGGAAAAAAACATCCGTAACCGAGCACATTTCTAATTTTCTCCATTTCCGTGAATCTCATGAAATCGATAGTGATGAGCTTGTTTGCATAATCTTCTTCCTCACCCTTGAAGGTTGTGCTAATCGGTGGTGTAATACCCTACCACTTGCTTCCGTCCATTCCCTTCTCACTTTCCTCAAGGAGCTTCATCAAGCCTTCGATGAGTGTGACCACCAAGATGTCTATGAAATAATCTCTCATTTAAGAATGAAGCCTGGTGACTCAATTTAGGACTTTGTTACCCGCTTCCTTCACCTATGTCACAAAATTTCAAAGAAGTTTGTGGACCTTGACTTCATGAGCCAAGAGCTGAAATGCTTGGTTCATGTCTCTTGAAATAGTCAACTTCCTGATTTCTCTTCTTCCTCAACCCTTGTAGATCACGAGACACCTCATGTCTCGAAGAGGGTGCCCCCTCGCAACAACTGCAAAACTAAGACATATGTGCAGTGGGTCCCCCCTCGTAGCGGTTGCAAAATTGAGAAATATGCGTAGCATGTTCCCAATTCATCTACTCAGCTGTCTCCCACCCCAACGGAGGAAATTCTAGAATGGTTAGGAAAGCCTATGGTGAAAAATCATCCTTCCATTATGCAAGAGGACATCACCGTTCCTAATCCAAGTCTTGAGTCTACACATCTCTTCCATCCTCCATCATCTACAAGCCATGATTCCTTGCACCATGAATCGCTTGAGCAATCTACTTCACAAGCTACCTGCACACACTCTCTTGATTCTTGAGCTACTGACTCAAGTTGCAGTCATGTGCAAGGCAGTCTCATCATACAAGCGGAGGAGCAGGACGGTGAAGAAACAATCAATTCCTCTCAAAAAATTGAGCTTCCATTCTTGATCGATCCTCGATATGTGAATCTTGGTGAAACATCATGCACAATCAATTCTTTCGATCAACCTCCAGTATTGGGCTTTCCTCACTCCCATGCTTCCGTATGTTGTGATGAACACCCAAGCACATCATATGATCTATTGTCATCTCATGTACACTCTAACTCAAATATGGAATGTGAACCAGTCAAAGAAGACGTCCATATCGAAGCTTCCTCTCCACCTCATTTGCCTATGTTCCCTATCATTCACAGTGCATCAACATGCGTCAGAGACCTTTGTATTCTCTTGCTTCTTCATCTTCTGAGTTATATCCTCAATTGACACAAGGCAATGAGGTTGTCCATGATGAAAATAGTTTCAACACAAAGTTTTAAGAAATTTACCTCATAAAATAAATAATTACTGAGAGGAATAAATATAAAAAATAAACAACAACAAGCATAAACACTTAAACGCAAATGTTTATCCGGGAAAACCCCATATCCATTACATATAATACCACGGGCAGAATACTATGGGTCCACAATACCATGTGCCCCAAAACCATCACTGTTTAACCTGGTCAACTTTGACTCTATCCTAAGTCAAGTTTACCTAACACAAAGGACTCTTCCCACTCATCATCATCTTGTGTGTTGCGTGAAGACAACTCGTCAAGTCAGCTTGCTGAAAATTTTAATGAAGCCTGTGACAAAGATGGTTGTCATCCTAAGAGAAGTTTTGAAATTAGTAACAACATCCATCCTCAAGCCATGCATGATCTGGTTCACATCCCAAAATGCAATTTTTTAATTCAGGAAAGTTCCGAGACATGCCAGTGAGTTGAGGAAGTTCAATGTCCATTGATGGTTATGTGAGGACCTCGCAACTTTGGTAAGCCCATCAAACCAAATCAGATCTTTTTTCTCATATACAATCTATCTATCTGCATCGTTTCACTCAACATGGATCCCCGTGTAAATAATATTTACTATTCACGGTATGATATTTCAAAATTTCAGATTTTCGCTAATTATCAAATCCATGATTCTGTCACAACATGTTCATCTTCATGCACCTCTCTTACATCCAATTCGGGTTGGGAGTGTTCGTCTCTCATCCAATCATGGGACAGTGAAGTTGATCATCTCAAAGAATATCCCTATCTAGAATCACACTTATCAGATGTTCTCTCTTGTAGTCAGATCCTTGGTATTTTTGCAAATTTTGCATCTCAAATTTGTCCACTCATCACACCAGGAATCTCCCTGTATGATGACGAGCGCACAACCTATCACACGAATAAATTTACTCTCATTTCGCCACACCCCAACCAGTTTGACACTTTCACAGTGCTGGCATCCTTTCTACATTTCTGTGATGACCATGATGCCTATGCACTTTTTCACCAGTTGCAGGTGGGTGTTCTATCATGCCTAGTTCACAATGAACTTGGTTCCCTCATTCAGAGCGTTCACATGATTGTTCAAAAGATTTCTTTGTTCATGTCAAACTGGAAATCTGACATCTCGACCGACTAGTCTGATTTCTCTTCTATCTTGGGTGGTTGTCATGCAGTTTATCATTTTCCCATCAAGACATACAATGACAATCACTTTGCACACTATGATCTTCACCATGTAACATCTTTATTCTTAGACTTATGTCAAGGAAGTGAGGCACTTCAGCCTGCACTGATGGCTATGGAAAGCCCTCGCTATCTTGACATGACTGATGAGAATGACTAGATCTATCTATTTGTATTAGATTTTCATCGTGACCCCCTCTCTTGAATTAGGAATCCATCTTCTCAAAGATCATGAATCTTTAAAAACAACCATCATGAATGTTATGATCCATTGCTAAATGGATAGAACAATCTTACTTGGTGAGTCATGTTGCAGGTAACAAGCTTCAGTTCTTCCTCGCACTTGCTGAGAAACTTGGTGCAGAAAAACACACACCCGCAAGAGGCCTTTGAGGTTTGTTGAAAAATGGTAGTCATGGAAGAGGTAAGAATGTGTGTTTGGTGGTTGTGACACATTCTTCCACCACAGGTGAGACCTTCTCTCTCATGTGCAAGTTTTTCAAGTTTTTTCATTTTCTGTTTTGCACTATTTTTCATCTATTTTAATCACTCGTATCTTTGTGACTGTAGGTCGGGTATGCCTATGGTGGCTTTATTGGAAATTTCATTTCACGTAACCCTGACCGTTTAACGTAGGAGTAGGAGTAGTGTCTACTTTTTCACTTGCCTTTGATTTATGGTTTGCATGTTTATTTTCTTACCAATTTGGTTGCTTTGATTTCTTGTTGTTGTTTTCACTTTGTTTTCTTTTCTTAATATTTTTGTTTTTGTTTGTTTGGTTTTCTTAATACCTTACTATTTTTGTTTCCGGAAATAAGTGCTGCCAACTACTACGTTATGGCTTCTGAATAGATTATCTAGCTAATATTTGAAGAGTCTTGTGCCACTACAACACTTGGCCAGTCTTGTATCCGTCTTCTCTGTGCTTGGTTATAACCTTCGGCCGATGAAGCATTGACAAAAAATATGACCCGTCTGTAAGGGGATTTTTGGTCCAGCCATGAACCTGTTTCCACACTGGGAAGCCTCATGCCTGTACTCAACTTTCTGCTCTTTGTGTTCAAGCTCATCCAACTAGTAGAAATAGAGAAGGGGAAAATCTAAATGAGCAAACCTATGTCAGAGGTCTTACATGCTTCTCTAAAGGAACAACCTCTTCTACTCTCAATAATTCAGGATCCCTCTTCCACCCCAAAAATAAATAAGTGCCTATGCACAGTCCTCTTTAAAAAATACAAAGGCGAAAAGAGAAAGGCTTCCTGCGCAGAGAGGTGAAGCATACAACTTCATCGGGGTATTGACTAGGGTCGCTGGCAGTGGAGAAATGCGTGTGTTCCTAGGTGAATCCACTGGGGTACTGTCTAGGCCTTCTGGCAGTGGAGCAACACCATAGATGAAAAATTATACTCTGAAAATATTCAACTCACGAGCTAAAATACCCGTCCCAAATTCGAAACATTATGATCAAGCTAACTTTTGATTGTGTTTGACTAAGTTGGTAAAATGTTAACCATGTATGTCCATGGGGTAAGTGGGGAAATCAGAGTAACCCACACAATGATTCAATACTCCCTGAAATACCAAGGCCCTATGCTATCAATGAACCAAAACAGAGAATTTGGAGTTCTACCAGTGTGTCAAGTGTTGTAGTGACTACAACCACCCTCCAAAATTTTGGCCTGCAACCAATTTCGGAACCTCCCTTGAGAGTTTCACTTGATGGTTGCTCACACTCAAGTTCACTCCGTGAGCTCGTGTGAGTCTTCGCACCCACCTTGCTTGATCATTTCATCCAAGTTTGCATGTTAATGTCAAATTCATGCTTGCGACCATGTTCTGTTTATACTCAAAGTCTTCGCTTCGCGTGTACTTGTTGTGTTTGCTATGAAAGCATCTGTTGAACTCACACACAGAGTCAAATTCACTGTCGCGCAAGCATCGCCACGGTCGACCAATGATCAATCACAAGTGTCGCGCTTGTTGCTTACACCATTGGTCAATCATGTTGAGTATGTGTGTCTGGATGGTTTGAGTCATCTCATCGTCAAGTCATGTAAGTGTGTGTTTGAAAGATCACGTATGCATCTTTTGCTTGTTCACACACTTAGTCACTTTGTTGAAGCTCTGATGACTAGATTCCCCTTTGATATCCGGACCATCACCCCACTATCGAATCGATTGATTTTCACCCAGAACAGTGCAAAAGCACCAAGTAAGTCATTTCAAGTTGTGTTGCGTGCAAGCAAATCAATCAACCTTCATGTTGGTTAACTAGAGAGTTTGACTCGACAGCCACCATGGGACTGAATCCCCTCAAAAATTGCGCAAAGGCTACTAACCTTTCCCACTCTGTTGGTTGAGGAAATTGCGCAGACAGGCTGAACAGACACCCAGTTCCTATCCTTGTCTCTCCCAGGAAACTACGCAACTTTTCCAGCCAACCTTCCCAACAGTTGGCCGGCTGCTCATCCAAAAAATTGTGCAGTTTTCATAAGTAGGGCCTTTGCTACCTAAAAATTTGCTCAATTCAGAAATTGCACAAAGATGATCATCAATCCGACCTCCCAGCATCAATGCAATTTCTCTGGCCAGCAGCTCCATGCAGCAGATTGCCAGTTCCCTCCAGGAATTACGCAGTTTCAGCTGCCAAACCCCCAGCCAGTTGGCTGCTAGTTCCCCTTTGGAATTGCACAATTTCTGCTACTAGTGACCCAAAAATCAACTGCCAGTTCCCTCCAGGAATTATGCAGTTCTAGCTGTTGGGCTCCCAGCCAGTTCCTCCAAAAAATTGCATAAATCTTGTCTACTAGTCCTCCCTACGGCTCAGTCAGTTCCTCCAAGAAATTGCACAAATTTAGCTATCAAGCCCCCACTACCCACTTGTTTTGGAAAATATGCAAATTTTGTCTGCCCTACCTCCCTACAGCCCAAACTGTTCCTCCCAAAATTTCTGCAATTTTCCCTTCTATTCAAGCTAGACCTTGCGGATAGTCACTATCAATCCGGATTGTCCATCCTCATCACCCAATGACTCTTGCGCAGTTTTCATCAGAAGTGCCTGGAGTTGTCATCTTGCCTCACAATCTTGTTGCCTCTCCCAGCCACCTGCATCCGAAATGATCATGTGTCATGGTAGAATAGAAGGTTTTTGCATTTAATGTCATCTCATCATGAGTGATTGCAGGTACAGGTACACCAACAAACATGGTGCAACGACGAATGGGATGAATGAAGTGAGCACATGTAGAAGGACAAGTTCACCAATGAATGAATGAAAACTGCATGCGAAGAGATGTGCTCACGAATGGATGATCATGCAAAGACGTGTTTGCGGATGAAAGAACGAGAAAACACGCAAGATGTGCTCATGGATGGACGAACGAATGAACATGCACCTTTCACGAACAAATAAGCATGTCAAGCCTTCCAACATACAAGCAAAGAGTAACATGCCAAAGAAATCAAGCGAACCAATGACCATCGGAGACTTCGTGCACTTTGCCATGTGGAGGTGAAGCTATGCCACAACATTAAGACATCCATCACCCAGTAACACTACAGTTCGACATGCACTCCAGCAGCAACATGAATATACCATCACTATCATGTTGAGTCATGTTGTCCACATATCTACTATTGTAATATTCCTAACCCAGAATATTCCTCAAACCCCAGCAAAAACTCCAACCAAATATGTGCAAATGATATAATAACCCAGAAGTGATAAAATAACAGTGGAACAACATATAATAATGTAAACTGGAAATATATACACAAGAAATGCAACGAGAAATGCTAAGCCATTTTATTATACTGAGCAATAAATGAGTACAAGAGGTGATTAGACAGATGGCACCTTGACTTGCACAAGGCAAGTGAAGAAATACTCTCAGAATGGCAAGAATGGCCTTTCTGCATGGATGCTGCTGATGGAAAAACAAATGATGATTTGGGGCTACTCCCCTCCTCAGAAAAAGCTAAAACTTTGGATTTGGGCACTACTCAAGAAACCCAAAAAACCCAGAAAGCTTTCCTGGAATGGCCTCATACTGATCTGTGTCCCAGCTATTGGAAAACTGCCATGCTATTGCTACTAGAAATCGAATGAGGATTTTGGGCTACTTCCCTCCTCAGAAAAGGCTGAAACTTTGGAATCTAGCTCTACTAAAAAAACCCAGGAAAACCCAGAAAGCTTTTCTGAAATGGCCAATCCCCGAAAATCACCCCTTGGGGTTTTGAGCAGTTCCTCAAAGACGTTGATGAAACTGCTACTGAAATGCTGATGAAACTACTGTTAAAATGTTGATGAATCTATTGCTAGAATGCCAATGTAAATACCTTGCCCGAGCAGACACTCGAAGTCCCCCGGGGCTAAGGGTGAGATCTCCGAACAGAGAAACTCAATGCACTAAAGAGTGCTACAAACTAGCTAAACAGCTAGCATGCTCTAAGTCGAAATGACTATCACAAATGCTCATAACCAGAATGATCAAAATGAGGGGCTCCTCTCTCCTTTATAACCTTTGCCTCTCTCAATCCCAAGGTTCACCTCCTCTTGTGTGATTCCTCTCTTGCCACATGTTTCTTCCCTCCTGCACAGTCCCTCATGTGTCTGCGTGGGCTCCATTTCTACTTCCCCCTTTGGCCCCCTTGGCTCCCCTCTAAGTCACAATGTTGTGCTACTAGGAAGTGACTTTTTATTCTAAAAGGGAGTTATGTCCCCCATCCTCACATTTTTTTTATTTACAAATAACTATAGAAGGCAAAAATTGAACAAAATATAATATTCCAATTAGCCATGGCTAATTAGGAATATTACAGTCTCCCCCGACAAAATGTTGCTTGTCCTCAAGCAACTGAAGTGATGGATGATGTAAGATTTGCTCACTCTCCCAAGTGGCATCCTCATCCGGAAAATTCTTCCACCTCACCAAGAATTCTCGGACCGTCCTGCTCCACAACCGTCTCTCCCTAGAGTCAATGATAGCCTTCGGCTACAATACCAAATGCGCCTCATCATCCATGGGTGGTAGCTCATCCATCACAGTCACCTGCTACCCCAATGCCTTCTTCAGGCATGATACATGAAAAATGTTATGAATCTTGCTGCCTTGGGGCAGCTCCAACTCATATGCAACTTGTCCAATCCTATGTATCACCCTGTATGGCCCATAAAAGTGGGGCTTGAGCTTCTCAGCCCCTTTCTGCTTCAGTGATGACTGTCGGTATGGCTCTAATCGTAGGTAGACCATGTCCCCTACCTAGAACTGCCTCTCCACCCGACCCCTATCGACATACAACTTCTGCTAGTTCTGCGTTGTAGCCATGTTATCCTTGACAGCTCAGAGGATATCCTGACTCTCTTGGATCCAAATCTTGGCTTTAAGATCCCTTTTATCACCAAACATCATGTCGACAAAAGATAAAGGATGATACCCATATAAGGCATAGAATGGTGACATACCAATGGACATGTGATGCGAAGTATTGTAGCAGTACTCCCCCAGATGTAGCCACTTCAACCATGCTCGCCACTGCCCACTGACATAGTTATGCAAGTAGCCCTCTAGCCACTTGTTAACTATCTCCATCTATCCGTCTTTCTATGGGTGATAGCTGGTACTCGGTGTCAACTCCATCCCCACCAATCAGAAAATCTCCTACCAAAACCCGCCTATGAAACGGCTGTCCCTATCATTGACGATGGTCTTAGGAAGACCATGTAGCCTGAAGATCTCCCAGAAGAACAGCTCGGCCACCTACGCTGCTGTATAGTGTACAAATATGGAAAAGAAATGTGTGTACTTCGTCAGTCGATCAACGAAAACAAAGATACAATCCTTGCCCTGTACCATGGGAAACCCTATGATGAAATCCATCGAAATACTCTCCCATTTCCCCTACAGAATGGGAAGAGGTTGCAATAATCCTGCGGGATGGCTCATCTCTCCCTTGTTCCTCTGACAAACATCACACTCCCGGATGTGTTGGAGTACGTCCTCCTTGAGGCCCTTCCATGAGAACCTCTCCCTCATGGCCCTATAGGTTTTGGTAAAACCCTAGTGTCCTGCCAATGGGGAATCATGTGATGCCTGGAGTATCTTCTTCTTGAGCTGAGACCCCTCAGTCAAGAAGATCTGGTCCCTGTAGTAGATGATCTCATTGACCACCTTGTACCTATCATCTGCCACCTGCCCATCCAGAACCTCACATGCAAATATGCCCTTGGATTACTCTACTAAGAGTCGAGCCCTCCAATATGTATCCAAGCTCATAAGAGACAACGTGGCTGGTCTATGTGAAAGGGCATATGCTACCACGTTGTTCTTACTTTTGACATACTCAATTTCAAAGTCATATGCTTGGATCTTAGTGATCCAATTCTATTGCCACTTCTGCTGCCACTTCTGCTGCCTCTCCTATAGCTGCTTCTTGTCCAAAAAGAACTTGAGGCTGTTGTGATCATTCCTCACCCTGAACCCGTTGCCTACTAAATACTGTCGGTACTTAGCCAATGCATGCATGATGACCAGCATATCCTTGTCGTATATGGAATACAACCTCTTGTGTGGAAGGAGCTTCTGGCTCTCAAATGCTATAGCGTGACCTCCCTGCATCAATACTACGTCGATCCCCTCTCCCGACGCATCACACTCCAAAACAAATGGCTGCGTGAAATCTAGAAATGCAAGCAACTCATGGATAGCCCACTCAATATCATCCCGATAGGCCTTGGGGTGCCTATAGGGGGTGGTAATCACGGCCTGTATGCCCTGCTCAAGCTCAATGGTGTGCTCAAACCCCCGATCTAGTGGTTGTCCTGGTGGAATCTCCCCAAACACTATGGCATACCGATCATGGATAGAATATATCTCTGGGTGTATCGTCTACCCTGTAGTTCCTGCCTCTGATGAACGCAGCTCCACTACCCACTCTATGTCTCCCTTTGGGAAGACTTCCTCCATCCGATGAGTCGAGACAGTCTGAGGTAGATATGTGTGCTGTCCCTATATCTTCTCATGCCTCCCTGTCTTCTCATCATCCCACTCCATCTCCAGGGTCTTCCAATATGTCGTGGCCTTCCCTAGAGTGATAAGCCACTGAATGCCCAGTATCATGTTGGTGTCCGAAATATTGACCACGAAAAAGTGGTCAGTCAATGTGTAGGTGCCCATCGTCACTGAAAGCTCTGGAACATAACGAGCACACATCATGGTCTAATCCCCTGGGACCAAGACTCAAAACCCATTGAAGCTCTCTGTTTTATACCTCTCCGCTCAACCATCTGGTCATCAATGAAGTTGTGGGTTGCCCCACTGTTAACCAAAACTGATATGCACTAGCCACATACTGTCCCTCGTACGCATAGCGTCAGATACTTGGGAACTCCCCGCAACACTGCAACGGCCCCTCCGATGGGTGCAAAAGATGCACCACCTGCTGGTGATGGTGGAGGTAGAAAATGTCCCTGTATGGCATGGCTATCTCCTGCCTCCACATGCTCCTCGTCATCCTCTTCTCCACTTCTCTAAGAGAAGACCTCAATAAAATGTGCTTTACCAACACCACATCTATGTCATGGTGCCCATGGCTCCTGATAGGTGAAGCATAACCACTTCTTCTTTAGCTCCCTCTTGGCATCGTCGTCAAGCTGTACTCGTCTTGGATTCCCCTTTGGAGGAGGAATCCTCACATCCTTCCCCTTAGACCGAAAAGTATGCCTCTGGGGGTAAGGTGTCCGGATCCTGGGTAAGACATCCTATAAGTCCCAGGTCCTACTGATAGCATCCTGGAGTGTGGCTGGTTTAGTGGATCAGACTAAACCCTGAAGTGGCTCTGATAACCCCTCAACATACATATAGACCATCTGTGTCGTGGATAAGTCTGGCACCATCACGGAGACCCTCAAGAAATCTACAATTTAAGTCTCTAGGCTCCTTGTCTGTTTAAGCCTCGTCAGCTCAACAAAATACTGCTCTAAATCCCTCCGATCAAATCACTCCATCAGTCTCCTGGTAAACTCGGCATATGCCTAGTGTAACCATCCCATGAAACCACCAATCCTGGGCCTTGCCATCCAAATGCAACGTTGCCAGCTTGATGGCCTCTGCCTCTGACATCTGGTTAAGCTGGAAATAAATGTCCAACTTCTTCACCAAGACTTTGTCGAACTATTTGATGAGCCATCAAACGTAGGCGAGTGGAATCTGTTCGCTGCACGGTGGGTGTCGAAATCATGGTAATGCTGGTACCCTCTGTGATGATCGCAAGGTTTTCTATCCTATTGGAGCTGAACAAAATCTCTGAATGAGAGGGCTTCCTTGAACTCCTGCCCATAGGCTTGGTACTCTGCAAAATAATCACCCATATTCCCGGGCTCTGCCTCCTTTTGGGCTGCAGCCCCCGTGTCTACTCCTAAGAAGGTGGGCATGGTAGAGCGTATAGGGGCATGTGAGGCCCCCTGCTGTGCAGTATCATGCTGCTCTGGAAAGTGATGGGATGCACCTGATCCCTCACTGATCTGAAAAACTTGTGGGCTCTCCCTCTATATGGCCTCTACTGCCGTGAATCTCTGCCCCATCACCTCAATCTACCTCGACATATCCTGCACTTATTTGAGGAGCATATCCACAAATCTTTTCCCGTCCTCATTTGCCATCTTCTCTGCATCCACTACTGGCTCTCTTTGTTCCACGTCTACCACAGGTTCCTCTTGTTCTACATCTGCCACAGGAACATAATCTCCCTCTCCGTAGGTATTCTCCAACCTACGCCCAATGTCTGTGTATCTCTGACCTCTATAACAGATATAGGGTTTTTCCCCTGGTGTCATAGATTGCTAGCTCCACAGGCTGAGCTAGATCTATGCTCTGATACCACTGTAATATTCCTAACCCAGAATATTCC
>APFE031055568.1:46752-87926 GCA_000404065.3 Pinus taeda | reverse complement strand
CCAAATATGTGCAAATGATATAATAACCCAGAAGTGATAAAATAACAGTGGAACAACATATAATAATGTAAACTGGAAATATAAGCAGATACACAAGAAATGCAGCGAGAAATGCTAAGGCATTTTATTATACTGAGCAATAACAAGAGGTGATTAGACAGATGGAACCTTGACTTACACAAGGCAAGTGAAGAAATACTCTCAGAATGACAAGAATGGCCTTTCTGCGTGGATGCTGCTGCTCGAAAACAAATGATTATTTGGGGCTTCTCCCTTCCTCGGAAAAAGATGAAACTTTGGATTCGGGCTCTACTTAAGAAACCCAGAAAACCCGGAAAGCTTTCCTGGAATGGCCTCATACTGATCTGCATCCCAGTTGCTAGAAAACTGTTGTGCTTCTGCTACTACTAGAAATTGAATGAGGATTTTGGGCTACTCCCCTCCTCAGAAAAGGCTAAAACTTTGGAATCAGACTCCACTAAAAAAACCCAGAAAAACCCAGAAAGATTTTTTGAAATGGCCGACCCCCGAAAATCACCCCCTTGGGGTTCTGCATAGTTCCTCAAAGACACTGATGAAACTGCTATTGAAATGCTGATGGAAATGCTGCCGAAATGCTGACGAATCTACTGCTGGAATGCCAATGGAAATGCCTTGCCCAAGCAGGCACTCGAAGTCCCCCGGGGCTAAGGGTGAGATCTCCGAATGGAGACACTCAATGCACTAAACAATGCTACAGAATAACTAAATAGCCAGCGTGCTCTAAGTCGAAATGACTATCACAAATGGTCATAACTAGAATGATCAAAATGAGGGGGCTCCTCTGTCCTTTATAACCTTTGCCTCTCTCAATCCCAAGGCTCACCTCCTCCTGTGTGATTCCTCTCTTGCCACGTGTTTCTTCCCTCTTGCGTAGTCCCTCCATGTGTCTGCGTGGGCCCCATTTCTGCTTCCCCGTTTGGCCCCCTTGGCTCCCCTCTAAGTCACAACATTGTGCTACTAGGAAGTGACATTTTATTCTAAAAGTGAGTTATGTCCCCCATCCTCACTTTTATTTATTTACAAATAACTATAGAAGAAAAAAATTGAACAAAATCTAATATTCCAATTAGCCATGGCTAATTAGGAATATTACAACTATGGGCCATGTTGTCAATCAATGTAATGTAACATGGAAGTCCAATAGACCCACTTGTTGTACAAACAATAATGTAAGGTCAAAAAGTCATCGAAGTCAAATAGTCATGAGGGTAGTCGAACAACCACAAGGGTTAGTTTCACCCTCGGCTATAAATTACCCCTCATTTGTACATGGAAAGGAATTTTTCACCTCAACTCCTCCCACACAGCCAAGAGAGTATGTTATCTTTTCTTTTAGGAGTAAGCAGTGGCTCCAATTCCCCTCACACGGGGTTAGTGATGTATGGTGTAGCAATGTGTCTTGGAACTTTCATTTAATTCAGAAGCCTGCTAATAAGGCAACACGTTTTCACACATGTATTGTATATGTTGTAAGAATATTCTTTAACACTTGTAATGCATGTTGCTTGAACCTGTGTTTAACACTTGAACAAATTCACTTGTTGTAATACACATATGTTAATGAAAATGTGTTGTATATGTTTTTAACGCTATCTCACCCATGTAGACTACTCTCCCGGACATTAGACAAACCTTTCACATGGAACTTGCTATAAAAACTGTTGTACTCACACGGACTAATCCGCTAAGTGTTATATGTGTTATCCCTTGTGTGTTGTGACTACCACATCTGTGTGGACTATTCCATCAAAAGTTGCTCATGTCGTGTTGTGTTGTGTGTTCTTAACAGAGTTAGGACTTCTCCCAACCGACTTGGGACTCACTCCCACCCTCTCCCTCTATGGTGAAAGAACCATTGGCACAAGTGACACTTACACTCACCAGGCACGTGAACCTCACTTTTCAGAAGACAAAGAAGACCACTCTCCTATGCTGACAAGTTAGAGTTGAGGCAAATATTTAAGATAATGGAAACTAGGACATCGTATCGGATGGGGCTCCTACACCAAATGGTGTGAGTTCTAGTTGGGACTTCATACCGGGGATATCCCTTGATGTTGGCGGGTCTAGCATCATCAACACAACCATTCATTTTGTGGCTGGTTCTAAAAAAAATGTTGGTCAATGATCAAACAAACCCTTGCATGGTTGTCCATACATTGAAGGCATTGTGTCAAATCTATTTGAATGCGCCTGAAATATTTGTTTAGGCCCCATATTTAAGTTGGTACGGTTCATTATATTTTCCCAAATGAGTTGGAGTTTTTTTTTTCCTCTTTGCCACTTCATTATTGTGTTTTATGTTTTATAGTTATAATAGGGATAATATGATTTATGATATTTACAATACTCTAACATTCACTATAAAGGGTTCAATTTAATGAAATTTGACACAAAGGTCAAAATAGTATATATAATACAAATTTTATGTGTCTTGTAATGGATTGCATGCATAGGTTTATTTATTTATATAATGGAACACACAACAATAAAATATACAATTTTTGTACCATGTCATATATAATGTTGTTTGATTTTTTTTGTTTATATTGTTTTTTTTTGTGTTTATATTTATTATATAGATACAAATAATGAAATGCATCTTTTATAAAATATAAAAGAACATATTATGTTACATACATTATATAATAGTAAAATGATTCTATATATAATACATAATATAAATTTTTTACATAGATACATTTATAATGCAACTTATTTTATATTAATATATACACATTTATTTTTACACATTTCCAAATGTGCGTGAATTATGAAGATGTCATGTGAAAACCAAGTTAAATCAAACTTATCAAGCAACTAAAAGGAGGAAGTCATTGAAGCAAGAGACCATAATGATGAAAGTGGTTGAATTTGGAAATTGTGAAAGCTCATTAAAAAAAACCTTCAGAAAAAGCAGGGTAAATGAGGCAATTGAAATGGATCGACTCAACAACACTCATAACCAAAGAATCAAGGCAAAAACCCCAAGGATCAAGACAAACAAGATGCTAAGACATGTTCAAACTATAAGGAGCAAGAAGCACAAAATCCAGTTAACGAAGATAGGAGAATCCACCGACCAATCAAGTGTAATTAGAAGTGAATTTTTTCAAAATTTATAGTGGGGGTCCGTATATTTTAGCTCAAAATGTAGGGGAGTTATTGGAAAACCAAAAAATGGTGATTCACTGGGTGAACCAGTTATATCTGGTTGAAACACTCGAAATCTATGATAATCAAGGAGTAATGATTAGATGCATTGAGATGCTAATTCTCAAATAACCTAAAAGCCTCATGCCTGACTTGTATGGTTGAAATTTAGAACATACCTAAATCATGTCCATCACCATTCAAAAAATTATTAAAATATAAACCCATAAATGTTCATAACATCATGTTTAAGTAACAACTTTGACCAGTAATAAGTCTTTGGAAAGACAAGGAAACCAAGTAAATCAAAGTGTTAATTGACTTTAATACAATAGGTATGGCCATTGCTGTCAATAGAGATACCATTTAACCAAATGAGATGCCTTTATCCCATCTATTAGATAAAGATTCACAATTTTTAGATGATTTCACTTTCTTCTTTATAACTTTTCTTAAAAATCAATTGAAGGTTGTTGCCCTGGCTTGGTGCCTTGTTAACGACAATCCATTCAAAAGAACCAACAAAAGTGAACAAGCTAACTTGTGATGAGACCTCTTGTCTCTTAGTCTTGTGACCAAAAGCCATTACCATGGCTTGGTGACTAGTAGTGGTAAGGTCACTCTATTAGAGCCCATGATCATGGTAGGTCAGATTATAATGGGACCTCCTATCCTTTAGTTAACCCTTTTATGTCAAAATGAATTATATATTTAATTAATCTACAAGAAATTACTTAATAGATGGGGGAAGCAAGTCTGCTCCTTAAGAGTAAGGCATGGAGTGAAAAGTTTGTAGTGACTAATATTTATTGGTTAGTAATGATATACCAAAGACTCATTACCTTAAAATAAATTATTTATAAATATATTTTGTTCTCATATTATTAGCGTTAAAAACAATTCTTAAATAATTACTGAGGATTTAGGAAGACATTAAGCATAGTCCAATAACATATTTCCAAAATCAGGGTCTTAACTTATTAGGAGATTTAAGTGTCAACACAAGAGAGATCTTCTTGGACATTCTTCCTCATAGATAAGGTTTAATTTATAGATATTGGAGCATATATTTTTTTCCCAATGATCATGCCATGGAAAACCCTAAAAATGATGAAATCCATCCTTAGTCAAACCAAGGAGAAGGATTGGGGAAAACCACAAACGACAAAGAAAAGAAAAAGACAAAAATAAATAAACATCAGCAATATCAAATTTCAAGTCAAGAATGATAAAAAGGATGAAACTCTAGGGATAAGCTAAATTTTGAAAATTTACTTATTTTATCCCTTTAATATTTTAGTGATGTAAGCATGTATTTGACTTTCAAAGTTTCATTTAACATTGTGTGAGATGTTTTGTGAATTAGGGCTTTTATTATAGATTGAAGAGATCAAATGCTAAATAATCATAAAACTAAAGTAAGTGTGCAACTATGATATAAAGTTCATTTCAAGACTAAAGAGATCCATGAAAAATACATTTTATGTAAAACAAAAGAAAAGTTTATGAGCTATTTCACAAAATGTATTCTTGTTTCATAATATTAGAATGACAATAACATAATGAACAAGAATATAAAAAGTTAAATAAATAAAGTTAAATAAACTTCCTTGATGGTGTCGTTATGATGGCTCATCTTCAATGTGATATTTACATATTTACATTATTCACGAAAACAACATGAAAGTAAAATACCTAACTAACCTACTTTAAACTAATCAATAGTCACAACACTAAATGAAGTCATGTTTCCATTGTAACCATTGAAGTAGCTCCAATCTTGTAGAGAAAAAGAAGTTCCAAATTAGTAAAATCAATTGGAGCATTTCAGAAATAAAAATAAACAAGTCACACTTGCTTTTATGATCTCGATTTAGAAACAAAGCAAATGGAACCTTACCGTTATTTGGGAACTTTTCTCCATGAGACTTCTCAAGCTAATACCCAATCACATCCTGGTATGTACTAAAATAGAATTGTTTAAAAGACTATGTAGATGAAAAATAATATTGGTGTTATTAATAGTGTCCATTACAGAGATTACATTAAGACAATGAAAACTTATCATATTTTGAAATTGAAAAGGAAGTGTCCCATTTTCTTGACGATTCTTATTGAGCTCACATATTCTAAAATTAAGAACTTGAGATGAAGCAACATGGTTAAACAATATTTTTGAATCGTCATTAATTGTTGTGAAAGTTTTATAATCAATACCATGATGGTGACTAGTAATAATATCTAATTGATTATAAACTTCAATCTCAAATAATTGATTAGAACAAGATTCATCTTCAAACAAAAATTGAGCTAAATTAGTATAAGACACAATTTGAGACATAAATAGCTCATTTCTTTACCCCCTATAGATAATTGATCAAAAGAAAGAGTAACGGGTTCATGAGATGAAATCTTATTTTCTCCTTTATCTTCTATATAAAAATTGTTATTAATTTGTACTTGATTACAGTTTAACGATGCATAATTAACTTCAAAGTGATCTGAAGTGCACAACTTCATAGAATAATCAAATATATCAAGTTACAATGAATAATATGTAGAATAATTAAGAAAATGAAATGCATCTCGTTAATTGGTTGGCACAATATGATTTCGCTTGTGAATTTGTTTCCTCTCCTTGCATAATCTGATCAAACAAGATTGTATTCCCTAGTGAAAATTTTGAACATGAAATATTATGTAATACAAAATCATGTTCATTATTACAAGCCAATTCATTTAATAATGAAGAATAAATACGTTGACTAATGATGAATTTTATTGATAGTTGATATTGAACTTGTTCACGTAAAACAGGAGAAGATTTATCGATAACATGATTATGAAATTGATATTCATTCTGTTTCACTCCCGAAATAGTTGTAGCATCTTGGGGGAAATGATGACTGTCTTTATTTAAATTTTCTTCCTTCGATAAATAATAATTATCAGGAGCGATAATTGTGTCTTCTAAAATATCGTGTTGTTCTTGATATAACAAAATGAAATAAGTCAAGAAAAGGTGTGCTCTTTTTACAACTTTAAAATTTTCAAGATCATCATTAAGATTCAAACTGATGTTTGAATGAGTACTAATGTCTAGTTTAGATTGGTTAACAACTAATTGATCTTGTTCATATGAAAGAGTGATGAGGTACCAAAACCATTTATCAATAGGAGGCATATTGTCCAAAGAAAATTTAATACAACAATGTATGAGCCTAATTGTGAAATGTTCTAATGATTCATCATTTCATTTCCTTGAACATTTCAATTAATCTTGAAATAATTCATCATAATAAACATTGTTAAAATATGATAAAAACTCAATCACAAACTCAAACCGGAAATGAATGGAATTAACCAAAAAAGATTCAAACCAATACTTGAACTGAACTCTAAATGTGACATAAAATAATCTACAATAAACATTAATCAATAATATTATGTACTAAGCACTTAGCACAAAATTTATAAATATGAGCCTCTACATATGTGTTCCCTTTACCATCAAAGGTAGAGTGTTGACAAGAGGGAAGTTGTCTTGTTGGAAATCTTGGGTAGTTGAAAATCAAAAGCATGTTCCAACAAAATGATCTGGGTAGGAGCAACTGCTTCAATGTGATAATAAATAACCTAACTTTGATTTGGTTAGCTTGTCCTCTACCTTGCCTTATAGTGCGTGCTAAGATGATACAAAGAAGAATGATTATATTTGGAAATATAAGAGGTTGAGAGATTATTAACCCCCCTATAGGTAATTGATAAGAAGAAAGAGTAATGGGTTCATGGGATGGAATATTATTATCTCCTTTATTTTATATACAAAAATGTTATTAATTTGTACCTGATTACAATTTAACAATGCAAAATTAATTTCAAAATAGTCTTTAGTGCACAACTGCATAGAGTAATCAAATATATTAGGGTAAAATGAATCATACATAGAAGAATTAAGAAAATGAAATGCATGTTGGAACGTATGATTTTGCTTGTGAATTTGTTTTCTTTCCTTGCATAAACTAATCGAACATGATTTATGCTCTAGTGAAAAATTTGAACATGAAATATTATGTAATACAAAATCATGATCATTATCACAAGCCAATTCATTTAATAATGGAGAATAAATATGTTGACTAATGATGACATTTCTTGATAGTTGATCTTGAAATTGTTCAAGTAAAATAGGAGAAGATTTATTGATACCATGATTATGACATTTGATTCATTCTCTTTCACTTTTGAAATAGTTATAACATCTTGGTGGAAATGGTGACTGTATTTATTTAAATTTTATTACTATGATAAAGAAGAATTATCAGGAGTACTAATTGTGTCTTCTAAAATATCATGTTTCTCTTGATCTAACAAAATGAAAGAAGTCAACAAAATTATGGTGTTTCTACAAATTTTAAATTTCCAAGATAATCATTAAGATTCAAAATAATTTGTGAATGTTTACTAATGTTTAATTTATATTGGTTAACAATTAGTTGATCTTGTTCATCTGAAAGAGAGATGAGGTACCATCAATAGGAGGCATTTCCAAAGGAAATCTAATACAACAATGTTTCAGCCTAATTGCGAAATGTTCTAATGATGCGTCATTTTCTTTCCTTAAACATTTCAATTCTTGAAATAATTCATCATAATAACCATTGTTAAAATATGATAAAAACTCAATCACAAACCCAGACCAGAAATGAATGGAATTAAGAAAAAAAGATTCAAACCAATACCTGACCCAACCTCAAAATGTGAGAGAAAATAATCTGCAAAGAACATTAAGATCAATAATATTATGTACTAAACACTTAGCACAAAACTTATAAAGATTGTCCTCTATAGATGTGCTCCATTTACCATCAAAGGTGAGTGTTGACAAGAGGGAAATTGTTTTGTTGGAAATATTGGGTAGTTGAAAATCGAAAGCATGTTCCAACACAATGATCTAGGCAGGAGGAATTGATTAAATGTGATAACAAATAACTTGAATCTGATTAGGTGAGCTTGTCCTCTAACCTTCACGTGCTACGATGAAACAAATAAGAAGGATTGTATATGGAAAGAGAGGCAATGGAAGCAACAAGGGTTTCAATGTACACAATTACAAAGATTTGGAACTCCTTGGCACTGGAGGAAATGATAAGAGATCTAGGGCATCGATGCTTTGGGCGGGGCTGGGTTATGTCAATATCTGCAACCTTTTCTAATCCAAGGTCATTTCTATGTCTTCGCAATGATGTTGGTGCTAGTTTGCTCAGATCGTGGAGTTGGTTAGTGATGATAGTTGGGAGCTATCCGTCTGGGGAGAAGTCGGAATCATTGATAGAGGCTAGGGATATGCAATACTGGGAAAGGTAGGGATCTGGAACACATTTAGATATGATGATCTTACACCTTCTATCATTTATCGTAGGAGAGGTATGCTGCAGATTGAATAACTCGTTCATGACTATTGCCGAGATCTACTCCTACAATGAAGTTTAATTAGTCAAATCATGGTTGAATATGGTGGATTGGGTACCTCTACCCTCACTGAGGAAAATATTATGTCAAGATAGTAGATCGAGCATGGATTTGAGCCACTCAGACATTATTTTGATGGATCAATACTCTATAATAGTAGACCGGAGGATAATCTCGACCTGCCTCACGCCCACGACACAAAAATCCCTGATAAAAACCTCACCTCGGTCTCACAACATAAATTGAGGTCTTGGATTATAGATCTGCCAACCAAGGAGATCAGTTTAGAACTTGCAGCCACCAATACAAGCTAACTGAGAGCGCGGTCCAATAGAGAGAAATCCAAGGATGGATCTTGAAGATCAAGTGCCAGATCTACCAAAAGGAACCATGATTCATCTCTTTATTAGATCATTGGAAGGGAAATCAATTTGTTTGATGATAGGAGTTTGTGAGTGAATAAAAACCCTAAAATAAATGCTACAAGAAAATATGGGTATACCAACTAGAATACAAACCCTAATCTATGAAGAGAAATTTTTGCAGGACAATTACAAGCTATAGGGTTATACTATTGGACATGATTCAACCATTTTTTTCAACACAAGACTACAAGTAGGAAGTACTGGTTCAAGCTCAAAAAAATCATCTTCCTTCAAAGACGTAGTCAAAAGAAAGATGGAATCACAACAACCACTAGATCTAACTCCCAATTCACTTGGTCCATATATCGTGGAGCAGATGACCCAGGTCCCAACTTTAACAATTAATGTACCTGAGGTAAATGAGATTCATGATGAATTCTTTTCTAAAGAAGTGATCTACAAGTTTAATGGGTTCTGGCCCAAATCTAAGGCACTTCATCAATGATTTTTTTTCCACAAGGACAACAAGATGTGACATTCATTTATGTTCTAAAGGTTTATTCATTGTGAAATTTGACACAACTTCAAATAAGGAATATGCTTTGCATGAGGGACCATGGTTTTGGTTAAATTCCAGTCTATTCATGATACCATGGTTTCCAGGATTTGATGCAAATACTATGGTGGTTTCTAAAATTCCAGTGTGGGTAAGGTTACACAATCCACCCTTGCATTTTTGGCATCCTAAAGTATTAACATGAATTGAAAATACCCTAGGGAAATTATTAAAAATAGATGCAGATCATGTCTCAAAGGGTATCTCCACCTTTTCTAGAATTTGTGTGGAGGTAAACCTCAACAATGGTTTCGCAGATCACATTTGGATGCACCACAACAATAAGCAGTGGTCCCAACCCCTAGACTATGAGAATACATCATTCAATTTTCGTACATGTCTACAAATTGACCATCTTCAAAGTACTTGTCCTAAAAAAAGGAAAAAGAAACAAACACAAAAGCCAAAAGGTTGGCAGTTTTGAGCATCAAAGACAACTGCAACATAAGATGAAGAAACCACAAATAATAATGATCCTCGGGATACTATGCATTTGGACGAAACAATACCCAAATAATATTTAGTTCTAATGTATCTGCACAACAACAATAGAATGAGATGATTTCCTATGCCAAATAAGCAATCAACACCAAATGAGCTCATGTGTCAGATGGCTCAGATTCTGACAAAGAAATCTCGCCAAATATAACTGAGTCTCAAAGGACCATTGTATCATCCAACCCCAAATCTAGTTGTTGGAGGAAAGTGGAAAAAAAAAAGTAAGAAAAAATAGTATAGGGTAACTCTTTCATGAGTTATTATTTATGTTGGTCAATAGGATCTGCCATTATGCATATGCTTGACAACATCTACAACATGTAATTTTGTTCTCTTTTCTTTGAATAAAATTGCAATTTTTCCTGGGGGAAAAATAAGAGGCTGAGGGATTATTGATTTAATCATTTACTTCACCTCAGGCCCTCCTTCTAGCGCCATTTTTTGACAAGGCCTTTTGGACCATATGTCAACAAGGGTATGTGGCCCGGATTGAAGTTCTTCACATAAACTAAGACATTTGAATAACACTCCCAGTGGGTTTAAATGCTCCATTAGCTTATGGATCTCTTCTTCTGATGAATCAAGAGAGAGTGTGGTAAGCTTAATCTAATCCAAAGGTTATATATCTATGAAATAAATGTCATATAACTTATAGACCAATATAAGTATTTTGATATGGTACAATGACAAAGTCAACAGTTAGCTGTAAATATACAAGACTAAAGTACCATAAATAATAGAAGTTATAAAACATACAATTTACAAATGTACAAAATAACCAGAAACTTTAAGTAACTGTAAAAATGATGTGTTATTTCTGTTTATGCAATGCTATATAATGAAAATGCAAATAAAATGACTAGTTTAACTTTATTGGACACTTAATATACAAAGGGTTAAGGGTTATGGTGTGAAAGTTGATCAATTAGATTATTAGAAGACAATTTTAAAATTGATGCGCCAAAACAACTATGGAAACTCTATTAAAAATGAAATGGCCTTTCATGACCTTGAACGGATTCTATGTTGGATCAAACAAAGTTGTGATGATGTTACCCCTACCCACTTTGGTGCGTCATTAGAGGTCCTCAACCATAAAATATTATCGCGTGTAAAAATTACAGTAAGAATATTTCAAGCATATGTAATCAACTACTGTAAGAAGATTTCAAACATCGAGTAACCAAGTCCGTTTCACTAATTTCCATAGAAGAAAAGGTAAAGTGATAGTCTCTATGCATTACATTCATCAATGCGTAGTTAGTTTTGTACTATTCATAAAGATTTTATATATGCGTTGAGCCTATGTATACATGCAATGAATGTATATCCTCTGCGTTGAATGGGATTTTCACTTATATAAGTCATTGATTCATATATTTTGGTTGGATGATTCATATGCATTGAGTTCTATATGGAGTCTTGAAGGTCGTGCACAGTGTGGATGTCCATTCTCTGCTATTGGTCCTTGTTGTTTGTGTGAATACATTGCATTGAATTGGTCGGTTCAGTGATTGAATTTTTTGTGGCCGTATTGAAATGTGTACATGTCCTAGGTATCATTGGTTCTTATTGAACACTAGAGATATTGGCTCTTTATATATTAAATGTTGGTCATTTCTACCCATGTTTCGTACGCATTGAAGTGTTTATATGCGAGTATGTATACGCTGTGTATGGTGTGAAAAAATATATGTGCATTAAACTACGACGAAGGATGTGTGTTGGTGTCCTGCATTGAATTGAATTGAGCCATGCATATATGAGGTTCTATTGAAATTATATACTATTTCATATCTTTTTGTACATGGCTCATATATATGGTGCGTTTGAACTCATGGTGCATTGATTGAAGGTCGTATTTTCTTCCTATGTTGAATGTTTGTTTTGGTAGTTCCTTTGAAAATCACATTGAAATAACGTGGATTAGAATGTTGAAACAATACGTTGTTATGTGAGACCATGTCCCATTCCACTGTGTTGATTAAAGCAACAAGCTAGTGTTAGTTGTGTATGGTTATTAAAGCAACAAGCTAGTGTTAGTTGTGTATGATTAGTGATTCACACATTAGTGCTCTTTGATTCGATGCATTGACTTCATTACATTGGTAAAGGGCTGTGCTTAAAATGGAAAAACTTGATGATGTATTAGAATTGTTGAATACTCTAATCCATTCCACTATAGATGAGATGATAAACATCATTAAAGACACTCTTTTAAAAAATAGAATTTTTCTACAACATGCAGAAGAAAAGATTGAATTTTTGTAGCTTGAGTCACAACTACAATAAGATGAACTACAAAAATGTAGACATCATTCTGAACTTGTTTTTATTCAGAACAATCCCCTTTTTCAGTCTAAAGTTGCCTCCCATCAACAACTAGAATTTTATCAAATCAAGGAGCCTATATCAGGAGCAGTTTTACATAAAGATGCAAAATTTCAGGTCTCATTTCCAAAGCCCACCATTTGACCTTGGGAAGAGCTTGTTAACAATGGGAACATAATAGGTTTTGGTTATGACAAGGAGGTTTCCTTTCATAATATAGACTACTCCAAGCCCATCCAGTTTCAGAGTGTTGGATTTCTTCAAGACGGTTCTTCTTCACCTGTTTCTACTTCTCCTCCACAACCACAAATTGTCAAATGGCAACACTGTAATCAAGTTGGCCATGTGAAAGATTATTGTTTTTATATTCACCCTTATAGAATTGTGGTAAGCACACACACCATTATAACATATGCTTCACAAACAATCCTCCTACAAGAACAAATATTCATCTTGAATGGATCGCTTCTTGACAATGGGCTTCAACAACCAAGAAGATATTTTGATCATATCGCAAAATTTTCTCTCAAGTATTGAAAAGCCTTGTAGTTGAGTTTTCTTCATCTTCTCACCTTGTATATGAAAAGGGGGGAAATGATGATCATCTACAAGCTACAAAGCGACATCAAGCGAGCTTGAGCCACAACCTAAACCTACATATAGAGAAATCCATACCCAAACTCAAAGTTGTAGGCAAAGACACAGAAGCCCCTAAGCATGCCTTTGGTTGATGGTTGAGACCTCCCTTTTCAAGTTGAGGTTTTCCCTTTTTCCTGTAAGTTGAATACCTCCTTTTTCTAGGTTGATGGTCTCCCTCTTCAAAGCATTAAGGAGCACTTCCTCTAGTAGAAGACTTCAACTTATTGCCATATTTGGGAGATTTATAGGAATTGCATAAATAGTTATAGGTTGAGACCCAGAGGTATCCCTTTTCACAAATAATTGGGAGCACTTACTCTAGTATAAGACTTCAACTTATTTCCATATTTAGAAGAGTTTTAGGAACTACACTAAGCATTCCAGTGTTGGTGGTCATCCTTAAACCACCACTGGTTGAGACCTCAAGTTCTCCCACCTTATTGCACAACCTCAGAGAGCACACTTAACTTACTGTTGTCATGCATTGCTATATTTTTGTATTATATCTTTGTTCTTGTATTCGTATATACTCCTTTGGATTAAAGGGGTGGGGGGTGTTACATAGTATTTTTTCACACCTCTTGCACTTCACCATGACATACCATGAAGTGCCCAAAACATGACCATCATGCAGTGTACTTATTTAGATATGCATCTCATATTATCCCTCGAACATTGATTGGAAAATTCCTTGAGCTTTCCCCTAAAGAAACAACTCTAAAACCCTAATTTTGAGACTCATCGTCAACTTTTCTATTATACCAGAACTACGGTGGCATCACTTTGTTTGCTTGTATACCCGTCATGATCCTAAAAAGGCAATTTTCCCAAAGAGGATGAGAAGCTTCGTGATCTAGAAGCTTCCAGAGCAACAAGATGGAGGTTGTTCGATGTAGATGAGGTCGAGTTCTCCCAACTTGGCCTCTTTTTCTTATCCCTATGAGCTACCTCCTTGAGATGAGGGCCTAATCCTATCTTTGGAGAAGTCCTAACTCCCTTTCCTAGCCTATAAATTCATCCTCTCCCATTCCCAAATGGTTGGTTATGTTAGAGGTTGGTTGGTCTTTGTCTATTTGCACCCTTATGCTAAGCTTGTGCCTAGAGGCTATTCATTAGACAAGGAGAAGGATTTGGAGAATTCTTGGCTTGGACTTGGATTACCACTCAAGGAGAGCCTCTCAACATCAAGACTTTGGTTGGAAGCTTCCCTTTATTTCCTAATAACATACAACTGTTGGTTCATCTTCCTAAAATATATATGTTCATGTATTATTTAGCTTGACATTCCTTGATCAGTTAAGTAGGTTGTTATTGGATTTGATATTGGTTTTGGTATGCTTTGTTGTATCTTGATCACTTTTGTAGGTACATAAATGCTAAGAGAAGCAAGAAAACATCTGTGACACAAGCGGTTTGAGGCTCTCAACAAAGGAAATCAGAATATCATCAGAATGAGGTAGGTCATCTCTTTCGTTCTACTTTTCAATTATAACCTAGGGAGATGTCTAGTTGATTGTCCCTTCAATTGCTAGACCCACTCATTGGGTTAGAGGGATTGTCTCTATCTGCATAGATGATTAACCTTTTCAACAAAATGGCGACTCCACTGGGGAACTATAATCCTTTCCATCCAATCCTTCACCCTATTTTTTTGACTAGTTTGACCAACCATTGATTTTTCGGCTTGTCTGCATTAGTCTGGGTGTATACCATCACTGATTACTGCCTTAGAGTGCTAAGTCTGGATTGTTTCTTCGAATATTTTTAGTTTTTCCCATATTCCTCACCCATCACGGTTTTTACCTTTACAGTCGCGATGAATATTTTTTTCTTCATTATTTGGTCTCGCTGAAATCATCACTACTTTTGCTATACAAAGTAGTGATGCTATCGCAGGTTTGCCTATGCAAAGTAGTGATAATCATAGGTTTTGGTATGTAAATTAGTGATGATCCTTGAATATGAGAATTTTTAAGATTTCTTCCTTAGAATCCAATGTGTCTTGGCCCCTAAGGTCTTTTACCATCCTATATGCTTGGATTTGTCAATGTTTTGATTGATTGCCTTGATTAATTTGCAAAATTTGTCTCATTGGCTTTGAAGTGGAACCTGACTGAGTTCTAGGATTTCTAGTCAATTGGTCATCACTTGCTGCTTGTTGGTGTCATTGAGATACTTGTTTTGTTGATTGATTGAATGTTGTTTTTGTGGGGATCATTGAAAACATCGTTTTGCATCTGTTTTAGCTTGTATTTCGAAATTTACTTTTCATGAAAATGAATTAGATTAGTTGCATTGAAAAGTTATTTTTTGAGATTCATAATTGAAAATAGATCACATTTTTAGTGATTGGAAGCTAAAAACTATATTAGGTGCATCAAATCATTCAAAATGGAAAGAAAAGCATAATTCCTATAAGTGCATCTTTATAAAGTGAAACCATTTTGCTTTCAGAAAGTTTCATTTAGCATAGTTAGAAGTCAAAAGCACTTTTACTTTTGGCATTGCATTTGGAAGACGAAAATGGAAGTTAGTGGAAGGCATTTTTGCATGATGCATTATTGATTGAAATTTCTTCCCTTGATTAATCTAGCTTTCACTGAAGTGAAAGTTTTGCTTTTCTTATATAGCTGCATCTTAGGTGTTCAGGAGACATCATTTTGAGCCTCAAAACTGAAACTTAATTGAAGATAAACTTTAAATATATCAATTATTCTAAGTAGCATTTGAAATGTTAACGTTCATACTTAGTGGTCTAGGCTAGAGACATGTTCCAACATCTATAAAACCTAGCAGATGTCGGTCGCTTTTGCATTAGACAACGCTAGCATGGACTTGTGCTCCACATACCATCAAGTATATGAAGGGAGACCCTCATAGGTTGCAAACCTTTATCCATAGGAATCCAAGTCTTCCACCCTGTAAACGTGATACATCGAACACAACATTCGGGGAGATTTCTTGCACTTACGTCAAGTCCTTGGTAAATTTATTTGTTGAGGTGTATATTGTAGTTCACGATTACTTGGTACTCCTTCTGCCTAGAGTTCCCTAGGTGGTCATTTTGATATTTTCCGACTCTCTAAATTTGAAAATATCATTGAGCACTTATCCTTTCAAGCTCTCTAAACCAACAAAAGCGACTAGAGTCACCTTTTCATCCTTTTATCGACTCTTAAAACATGAAAAGGCAAAGTTTTTATTTAAAATTCTAAAATTAATTGATCATGTAACAACATCCTTCCTGTGGAAATACTCGTTAGTATATCTTAGGTTGATACCAATGGCGACATTTTCTGAGTCTACCATTCAAAGAAACCCCTCTGATGGGAATCCTAGTCCTTTTCCTTCTTTTGGAAATATTGGTGATCCTTATATGGCAACGTTGTCCCTTCCTGGATTGACCATTGGTCTGCCAATTTGGTTGTTTTCGACCTTGGTGGTTTCGAGTGTCGAAATTTATTTTCAACCGAGTTCTCCTCCACTTGAACAACATCAACCTCATGTTGATCCTAAAGTTGACCCCGCGCCTTCGTCGCCTATTTCTTCACTTCATTCTTCTACTTCGCTTGGTGAAATTTTGGATTCTAGTAACCAAGAAGTTAAGAAGAAGAAGAAGAGGCCGAAGAAGAAGAAGCAAAATAAGCAAGGGGGCAACCAAACAACTATTGCTACCATTGCAACTAATGAAGGAAAATCTTCCAACCAACCCCAGAAAGTAAAATTTCCTTCCATGTTATGAAAGGGTGACCACCTTCTTTAGAATTTTCCTAGTATTCCCAAGGTCTTAAAAGTGTGGTCTTGAGGTTCACATCAACCTTTGTCTTCAGTCTCTGGTGATCATGCTGGTGACAAACCCTCAACTAGTAACAGTAAAGCTCATGGGAAAAAGGGAATAGTTAAATTTCCTTGTAAGTTGTGTAAAGGTAATCATCCCATTCACCTTTTTCCTCTTATGGATTAAGCTTCCAAAAAATTGGAAAACCTTATAGCTTCTCAACCTTGTCTTCCGACTGGGTATCGAAAGATTTCCCCTGATCCTTCACTAGTTGATCCAATGATTGATCAAAATCCATCTTTCATCAACCCCGCTCTATTTGAAAGTGAATCTCGTGAGTCCGTTCTTGACCAACCATTGGTTGAGAAAATGGTAGAATTGACTCCACCTTCAATTAATCGTACCTTTTGGGTAGAGAGTGAACCTCATACTACTCAGGTTCTTATGGTTTCTTTAGTTTCAAATGAACTATAGGAAAATCCTCTTGTTCCCGAGGTGCATGAGAGCATCTCTCCTGTTCCCATAGAGCAAGAGGGAAGATCTCACATTCCTACGACACCCCCTCCAAGTAGTTTAGTCACTTCTTTCGATTGGAGTCAATTGGCAGGATATCACCTTCCGTCTTATGTGCCTTTCCAGATTACAATACAAGCTTACCATATGGCCGTACCTAGCACAGTCTTAGATGAGGGTGCATCTGTTATCATCATGTCCTCAACTGCTTGGAAATATCTAAGTTCTCCTTAGCTTGTCCCTGTCACCCAAAATATGTTAGCTTTTAACAGAGAAACCAGTCAACCGTTAGGGATCCTTCCTAGGTTCCTATTACTTTGGGAGGAAAGATTGTTTATATAGATGTGATGGTTGTCCAAGGCCCATTGGATTTTAATCTACTCCTTGGCCATGACTATATTTTACGTCATGGGAGCTCTTGTTTCTTCCCTCTTTCACGTGATGTGTTTCTCGCATGAAGGAAGCATTGTGATCATTGATCAACTTACATTCATTGGTCCTGAATCAACTCCCTCTCAACCATCATCCCTGAATAGTTCTTATGTGCAAGTAGTATTACCCTCGTCACAGGTTAATTATGTGGCCACCTGTTCCATGCCCATATCTACTGATGATCTAGTAGGTGATGTAGTACACCATGTATTGGGGGCATTGGAGCCCGATTTTTCCATTGGATCCTTGGACATGTATCCCTTCCAGAGTGTTGTTCTCCCATCTGATGAGAACCTCTTAACGTGGCCTCTTTTGGTCTATGATCAGGGATATGGAAAAAAGTTCCTTGTCTTGTGTGAAGCTCCTTAAAAAATGAAACAAAGGATATGGAGCAGAGTTCCTTGTCTTGTGTCAAGCTCCTTAAAAAATGAAACAAGGGATATGGAGCAAAGTTCCTTGTTTTGTGTCAAGCTCCTTAAAAATTGAAACAAGGACCACGCAGAAAAGTTCCTTGTCTTGTGTCAATCTCCTTAAAAAATGAAACAAGGACCATGGAGCAAAGTTCCTTGCCTTATGTCAAGCTCCTTAAAAAATGAAACAAGGACCATGGATGTTAGGAAACTAGCTCATGAAAAGATAGAAAAGATAGATAAACGCCTTATAATTCAACCTCTTCGAGGGAGAAACCTCCTTTACATTACACAAATGAACAATTCTTGGATGATACAAATGACAAGATCTCCTTTCTATATATAGGAGTCTAAGGGGTCATAATATAATCAGAGCCAACATAACAATACTAATGCAAGGGCACAATAATAACAATAGTGGGTTTCTATGGGGCACAATAATAACAATATGAGGACTACATGGGCACAACAATATGATAAGGGGGTTGTACTAATAAAAATAAGGGGTTACACTAGTAGTATAGGGACCTCACATCCCCCTCTCCTTCAAAAAGTGTTGTCCTCAACGCTTGAGTAGTTCGTGATGCTTCTGTATAAAATTCTTCTCCTCCCATGTGGAATCTTCAGCGGGTAAGTTCTTCCACTTGATGAGATACTCTGAAATTGATCAATTTTTTAGCTATCGGGTTCTTATTTCTATGACTGGTCCAAGTTCCAATATGATTTTTTCTTCCTCATCAAGTTTTGGAAATATTGTTTGAATTGGGATCTTTTGCAACTTTTAAATGAGTGGCCACACTTCTTCGTCCTTCTTTAATTCATCCCTTGCTTCATTCATCCAATCTGGTTGGATAATAGAAATAGCACAAACAATGCTTCCACATCCTCATCCTTTCTTGAAAGTGCATCTGCAACAACATTTTTCTTCGTTTTTTTGTAGATTATTTCAAAGTCATAACCCAACATATTTGTGACCCATGTTTTATGTTCTTCTAAAGATAATCTTTGTTCTAAAAAGTATTTAAGACTATCATGATCCATTTTTACCTTGAAGTGTCTTTCCATTAGGTAAGGTGTTCATTTCTTAACTGCATCTAGTATTTCCAACAATTCATTCTCATAAATATCTTGCTTGAGATGTAGCGATAAAAATACCCAATTGCCTACGTCAAAACTTCATTCACTGCGATGTTGGTTTGCCTGTTGTTTCATTCGATTGTGCGTCAAAATAGCATTATCCTTTAAAAGTTTGAGAACTTGTTGTTGATGGTCGATGTGATCTTTCATTGCTTGAATATTTTTCTTCTTAATATGTCCTTCTAGCTTGAGAGTTCGAGGAGTGGTAATTTCTTCCAATGCATTACAAGATATGGTCGGATTAATTTCTTGATGCTCGATGTGATCTTTCACTTTTTGAACATTTTTCTTCTTGATATGTCCTTCTATCTTGAGAGTTTGAGGAATGGGAATGTCTGCCAATGCATTACAAGATATGGTCATATTCATTTCTTGATGCTCGATGTGATCTTTCACTTCTTGAACATTTTTCTTCTTGATATCTCCTTCTATCTTGAGAGTTTGAGGATTGGTAATTCTTGCCAATGCTTTACACGATATGGTTGGATTCATTTCTTCTTTATTTGGGGTTGGTTCATGGTGTATATCCTCTTCCTTTGACGTTTCTTGATCCTTTTCTTCCTCCTCTCCACAATCAATGTAAAATAATTTCTTCTCAGCACACTTATGACATTTAATGTATTTTTTATCACAATTGTAACAAAGCTCTTTTGGTCTTTTCTCTTCCAATTGTTGTGGTGTCAACCTTGTAGGTTGTGGAAGGCTAGGCCATCTTTATAGTTGTGAGGGGTGGACTTGTTGCCATAATTTTGTTTTCCACTTTTCTTGCCAACCCGAATGCCTTCTCCAATGAATCAAGTTCCCAAAGACAAACCTCATGTTGAATGTTATACTTTAAAGTCCCTATGGAGACATCAATCCTCTACTTCTCTGGAATATCATTTTCCTTTATATTCAAATTTTTAAAGTCCTCAATAGGTTCCGCTATTGAAACTTTTGTTTGAGACTTATCAATTGGATAAAGAAGATGTTACTCTTTGTATCCTCATAATGTGTTATCATTTCCTCCATGAAAATTGACTACGTAACAAGTGGTATACGAGAACAAATCCATTTATACCATAAAAATTTATCTGGTTCTAAATATGAATATGAAATACGTACCTTTTGTAACAGTTGCAACTCATGTAGATCAAAATATTTCTCCATATGTAGTATCCAATTTACCGGATCCTTGCGATCAAATTTCCTCATATCGCCTTTTCTTGATTTTAGGAGCTCGATCTTGAAATGATTTTAACTCTGTAATCTCAGATCTCCCAGTTCTGAAGTTGCGTCTTGCAATAGCCCTCTGAGTCCTCTTTCTAACTCTTCAAGTCTGATCAAGATTGGATTTTGCAAGTAAGAGTTATATCAAATCTCTCACAATGACCTGATTATAGACCGGTTCAGTAGAGCGAACTTGTATAAAGTGCCACATGTCAGTGTTTCAACCTTAGGACTTGATACTGATAGACAGAAAATTACAGTCTATCCTCTTTCTACAACTTCTTATGACATTTTAATTTGATGCTCAGAGAGAAAGGTATGACGTTTTTCCCAAGGTCACATGTTTAGGATGTAATTCGGGAGTCTGCAGAAACCCTAAATGTATTGGAATGTATCTCTGCAAATATAGCAAACCAAGATCTGAAATTCGGTCCCGAGATTTAGCACAATCATGACTCAAATGGGTTTTAATTTCAGAGTCTGCAATGTCGCAGAAAAATAAGTATAGCGAAAATCCAACAATGACCCGTTTGAGATGGAATTTTGGAGTTTTCAAAAACCCTAACTTCCTCATATCATATCTCTGAAAATATAGTGAGAGAAGATCTGAAATTTGGACTCGAGGTTTAGAATGATGTCGCGCCAAATGGGTTTTTATTTTAGCTATTGAAACTTGGTAGCAAAAATTCCACAATGACTTGTTTGGAGTAGCGAAACCCTAGAATCCAAAACTCTGATACCAAATGTTAGGAAACCAGCTCACAAAAATGTAGAAAAGATAGATCAACGCCTTAGAAATAAGCCTCTTCGAGGGGGAAAACTCCTTTACATTACACAAATTAACAATTCTTTGATGATAAAAATGACAAGACCTCCTTTCTATATATAGAAGTCTAAGGGGTCATAATATAATCAGAGCCAACATAACAATAATAATGCAATGGCATAATAATAACAATAGTGGGCTTCTATGGGGCACAATAATAACAATATGGGAACTACATGGGCACAACAATATAATAGGAGGTTGTACTAAAAACAATAAGGGGTTACACTAGTAGTATAGGGACCTAATAATGGAGCAAAGTTCCTTGTCTTGTGTCAAGCTCGTTAAAAAATGAAACAAAGGATTATGAGGATAGTTCTTTTACTATGTCAACCTCGTTAAAAATGAAATAGGTTATGAGAATGGCTCTTTTTCTCGTGTCAAGCTCATTAAAAAATGAAACAAATCCCCTTCCAATTCGAGTCTTTGATTAGATCGCGTAAAATCCCAGTCGAGGCTTTCACTTGATCTCGTAAGTGAACCTTCATTCCATCCACCTGTTAGTAACTAGTAGTCTACTTAGGTGAATGAGATGAAGCTTCAGGTGCATGTACCTATAATAGAGTCATTTTGTAAACTTGAGGCATGCAAACTTATCTCAAGCATAGTTTATCTTTGTTTCAAGCTTGTGTAAAAATGAAACCAAATCCAAGCATAGTTTTTTCCCATGTTTCAAACTTGTGAAAAAATGAAACCATTTTCAGGTATACTCAAGCATAGTTTCCCATGTTTCAAGCTTGTGTAAAAATTAAACCATTCGCACTTTACATCTCGTGATTGTCGTTTTTATCAGACCTTTTTCCAGATGAGCCTTAGTTCTTTCATTCCATTGTTGCCATCTCTTTAGCTGATCATATTCTTTCACTTGATTGTTTTTCTTGTGCCTGAGGAACATCTACGATGAGTGGACTTATTAGCGAGCCTCTTAACCTTTACATGTTTGGAGCAGTTCACTCATTACCAGAACCAATTGCTATCCTTTCATACCACTCATTCCTCCAAGTGGATTCATCTTTCAACTCTTTTCAGACTCCAAAAATATGAAAAGATTGTCGAGTACTTGTCATTTCGAACTTGTTAAAATAAATATATTGACGTCTATTCAGTATAAGTTTAACCCTTTTCTAGACTGAGATAGACTATTGTACGAAAAAGGAACACCTTAGTCGAACATGGCTAGGAGGTTCTCTCGAATATTGTTTTCTACCTTTTCGAATTCGAGAGACAAATTACGAAAAGGGACCTAGTGGAGTTCTTTTTTGTCTCTTTTCAAACTCTCTAAATATGAAAAAAATATTGAGTTATTCTTCTACCAGACTCGTTAAAATTTTTATGATGAAAGACTCGTCACTATGATGAGATCGAGTTTCTCCTTCCTTTACTAGGATGGATTCATCCAAAGGATGAACTTATGTGACAAGCATATGGTATCCTCTTCAAGCTTGTGTAAAAATAAAGAGATACTCACTAGAAATAGCGGGGAAAAAATGAAGATGAAACTTACTTTGTATAGACAACATGTCGCTCTTGAACATGAGACTCATTTGTTTCTCGAGTCGTGTTTTGGATATCCTCACTCGGTCACTTGTCCTTCCGAATTTGGGTTATCCATTTTGCTTCTCATCTGACTATTCCACTTTGTCATTATGACCCTTAGTCCTATATTGAGTCTAATGCTGCCACACTCTAGAGTCGTGTTGCCAATATGTTCCAGAGAAGTCCTATCTACAGTTTATTTACCTATACACCGTTTGATTCATTGTTACAGTCTTGAAATTCATTCCACTTTATTCTTTGTTTCATGATGATGATGAGGGACTCATTATGACCTTCCTTCGATAGGTCACTTCCTGTCGACTTTAGCTCATTATCTAGAAATATGACTTAGAAACTCCCTTTCAGTACCTTAGAGCTTGCATGCCTTAATGGAAAGTTCTTCGCATCCAACGACAGGTTTTCACTATTGGCCTTAAATCGAGTGATTCCATGAGTGTTCGACTTCAGCTTTGTTATCACATTCACGGATTGTACTGTCGTACCTTGAGAGCCATTGCCATTATGGGTGGTTCCTCTCATGCCTGTTAATCGTCCATATCAATGGTCAATAATCAGGTGGTTTTTGAGCATGTTCGATTGTGACACGTTCATTCGCATGTTAGAATTCGTACTTTGATCAGCTTGGGAAGGAGCGCAAGACCTTGAGTTTTGTCCGATATAGCTTAGGCTGCGTGGAGTTATGTATTGTTTATGATTGTAAACATGTCTTCTATATAGATGACTATGAACATACCGTGGGACTTTACATTTATGATGATCCTTCTATATTGGATGGCTGCATCCATGTTTTGGATCTTATATTACAGACGATCCTTCTATATTGGGTTGTTGTGCCCATATCATGGATCTTTCCATATAGTCCTAATCATTCGGATGATTGCGCCCATACCATAGGTTCATGTCTTGATCTCAGATATGTATATGTATACGCGTCTTTGATTTGCAGGTCTCCTGATAGTGTGTGTCCTCATCCTAGGAAAAGCTCGTAAAACATCTCAACCATCACTCCCTGTTTTGCCTTCATGCTTTAGGGGCATCTGTTACACAATGTTTTGTCACACCTCCTGCACTTCCCCGTGACATACCCTAAAGTGCCCGAAACATGACCGTCATGTAGTGTACTTATTCACATATGCAGCTCATATCCTCCCTAGAACATTTATTGGAAAATGCCTTGAGATTTCCCCTAAAGAAATAACTCTAAAACCCTAATTTTGAGACTCATTGCTCTTATGAGGTTAAAAACTACGATGGTCGCCTATTGTATTATACCAGACCTGCGATGACATCACTGTGTTTGCTTGTATACCTGTGATGATCCCAAAAAGGAAAATTTCCCAAAGAGGATGAGAAGCTTCTTGATCTAGAAGCTTCCATAACGGCGAGTTAAAGGTTGTTTGGTGTAGATGAGGTTGAATTCTCCCAACTTGGCCTCTTTGTCTTATCCCTATGAGCTACCTCTTTGAGATGAGGGCCTAATCCTATCTTTGGAGAAGTCCTAACTCCCTTTCCCAACATAGTTCATCCTCTCCCATTCCCAAATGGTTGGTCAGGTTAGAGGCTGGTTGGTCTTTGTCTATTTCCACCCTTATGCTAAGCTTGTACCTAGAGGCTATTCATTAGACTTGGAGAATGAGTGTTTGGAGAATTCTCAGCGTGGACTTGGATTACCACTCAAGGGAGCCTATGAACATCAAGGCTTTAGTTATAAGCTTCCCTTTACTTCCTAATAATATACAAGTGCTGGTTCATCTTCCCAAAATATATATGTTCATGTATTATTTAGTTTGACATTCCTTGATTAGTTAAGTAGGTTGTTATTGGATTTGCTATTGGTTTTGGTATGCTTTGTTGTATCTTGATAACTTGTACAGGTACATAAATGCTAAGAGAAGCAGGGACAAGATTGTGACACAAGCGATTCGAGACCTGCAACAAAGGAATTCAGAATAACATCAGAACAAGGTAAGCCATCTCTTTCATTCTACTTTTCAATTATAACATATGAAGATGTCTAGTTGATTGTCACTTCAGTTGCTAGACCTACTCATTGGGCTAGAGGGATCGTCTTCGTCCGCAAAGACAATTAACCTTGTCAATAAGGGGGGGAATGTTGGACATCTAATCCATTAAGGGTTACAATGTAGAAGTTGAACAATCATTGGAGTCCAAGAGACCTTGGAAGATGAATCCAACAACCATGTAAAATGTATAAATGTATATCATTGTGAATAATAAGTGTAATTAATGCTTATTCTTTCATATCTTGTGTCCATTCAATGTATGTGTTTAACAAACTTATAAATCCAATTCTAATTGAAATGCAATCATTTCTTAATGTGATTTTTGGAAAAAAAACAATGAATTGCAATCACATAATTCCCTTATCTTTTTAAACCATTGCAAAACTGTGTAGACTTGCTTTTGCTATTTCACATCAACAATCAATAACTATCTAAATGCACATGATTATTTAATGTGGTCTTAGCCGAGGCAAACTAAATAACCATGAATATTTCTTTAAAACAAATTAATCTTTTAACACTTAAACCTCAAAATCGTTCAAAAAGTAAACAATAAAGACTATATAAAAAACACAAAGATTATCCCAATGTAAGTTTTATCCCCATTCATAAATAAATTGTGTGCTCACGTGGCTTAAAGCCAGAAAAATGGTTCTAAGGATTCAAACTGGAATAATGGACAAATCGAAGCTATCTTTTAGAACATCGATCTTCAAAGATAAACATGATCGATTATATATGTAAACATAACTAAAACAACAAAGAAAGATGAAATTAAATCACTCTTTGTTCATGGAAAGAATAGTGCTATTTCTTCAAAATTTCTCTAAACAAAAGGCTTTTCATAGGTGACTACAAATTTTAAACATCATTTATTGGTTGGTTGAAATCGTTCAAAAAAAACAAATCTTACGATAACAAAACATATCAAATGTTCAACAATCACCACAATTTTATTAATATCTCTCCATGCTTCAGCCTTTGGGTGCGCTTCTCCCTCTGCGTACGATTACAACAATCATTTTATAATAATACCTATGCAACAACTTCAATTTTGTTTAGCAATTTACTTCCGAACAAAAATTGAATCCCCCATTAGGAAAACTAAATATAATTATGAATTGTGAAGATGTCACATGAAAACTAAGTTAATCAAAACTTATTAAGCAACTCAAAGGAGGAAGTTGTTGAAGCAAGAGGCCATAATGATGAAAGTAGTCAAATTTGGAAATTGTGAAAGTTCATTCAATTCTTAATTGTCAAAAAGTGCGGGGTAAATGAGGCAATTGAAATGGATAGACTCAACATCATTCAAAACCAAATAATTAAGGAAACAACCTCAAGGATCAAGAGAAATCATGTGTCAAGACATGATCAAACTCTAAGGAGCAAGAATCACAAAAGTCAGTCAATGAAGATAGGAGAATACACCGACCAATCAAGTGCAATTAGAAGGGAAAAATTTTCAAACTTTATAATGGGGCACCTACATTTTAGCTCAAAATTTAGGAGAGCTATTGGTAAGCCAAAAAATGGCGATTCATTGGGCCACCCCCTGGGTTTCTGAAAGAGCTAGCTTACCCCCACAATAACATTTGATGACATAAGTGGTGGGATTGATGTTAGACAATAGATCTCCAACACAAACAACTGCAGAGATGAAGTGGTAGGCAAGTAAAGTAGCAAGCGTCCCATTTGGAATCCATGTGGTGGAAAATCGTTGGCCCACATGTCATACATGTGAGAATGACATTACTAGCAATGACTAAGTAGGAATTAAGTTGTAATTTTAAAAATGAAACGTAGTTTTCCAATCAAATGTTGTTGCATGTATAAAATGATTGGAATAACTATAAAAGGGAAAAAGGACTTATCTTCGCCTCATTTTAAATAATAAATCTAAGTGATTTGTCTCTGAATCCAATCAACAACAACAAACCAACTAATAAAGTCTGAATTCTTTCCTTCATTTATTTCAAGCAAACATGAAGATTAAAGTGACTAAACCCAAATCCTTAGCCTCTCTTCCTAACCAATTAATTTTAAAGACATTCTATTAATAAATTGGGAAGATGATACCCATGAAATGTTGTGAATTTGACTTGTACGAGATTAGGGTGGGAGCCTTTCAATGTTCCAAGACCAATAGGATATCTCCTTGGTTTGGGAATCATATTTAGCCTATTTTATTATTCCCATACCTACCCTTACCTTGAATTCATCTCTTGGTATGACCAACATTATCAACCTTGCAAACAAGCCATTATATCCAAGAATGCAGTTGTCCTATTCACCATTCATCCCTTATCCATTTAAGAAGTCTTAAATGTTGCAATGCCTAATCATACACAATCCTTAAATGAGTATTTCCTAAGCCAAATTTATAATGAGTTGACAAAAAGGTGATTGTTCTCGAGTCTTTCTTATCCTTGAATGCACAGTTACCAGAAAATTCCCCTTCATACCCTTCAAGCATATTTCCCAAAATTTGTAGACAAATCATATCTATGGTATATTTTCTACTTGGATATGATGATTTCCAACCAATCAAAGATACCATATTAGGGTTTTTAGCTTCCCTTCCACACATAAATAAGTAATTTGCCAGATTTCATTTTAGTCAATATTTGGCATATGTAGTCATTGTTCAATTATCCTATTATGGTATAACGAAGTCTTTTAGGTACCATTCTATCATTGTGTATCTTTTCCTTTTCTTTCAAGTTGACAATTTTTCAAACCTACATATGCAAAATCAATATCTTAGTGGAAATATCATCTATATCATTCATTGGACTTTGGTTGTTAGAAAGCATCCCCAAAATTTGTGTTTTTTGAGTTTCTCAATCATCTTTTATCAGTTACATATCATTTGTTGTTTGATGATTTCCTTCCTAGAATATTTCCTAAAATTAAGAAGATTTTGCAGCTCACCCATAGACTAGAGTGGGGGATTTGTATCTATTTAAATATTTCATAGAAATTTAGGTCTAGTTGTGCATTGTCTCCTTACACACTTCTAGCTCATTAGACATAGCCTTAGTTCGTATCAAAGAAATGTCCAACCATATTCAAATTGAAGAAATATGTGGGACCTTTATTGATTAATACTAGAGAAACATTATAAGAAGTTGAGGAAATAATAAAAAAAATAAAATTCCCTCAAGGAGAAGTATGGCCATATGATCCTCACAAAATTATATTAGAAATAAGACTTAAAAAAGGAGTAGCATAAAAGCATGTGGCTAAACTAGACATATAAAAATTTGCAAATGGTGATGTTTGGGAACAAGATCTAATTTAGATTGCACAAAAATGCTAGGAAGCTTTCCAAACTTCACAAATTATTGTTTTGGATACTCCTTAGCCAAAAGAGAAATATCTAAAATGAATATTTTCAAAGACACAACATACATTCTCAATCTCAGAGACAAACACTGGAGATAAAAATCTATAGAAGAAACCTAAAGTTGAAGTTGAAGAGGTCATATTGTCAACTCAAAATGCAAAAGAAACTACATCAAACAATATTGCATTCAATTAGGAGCATCTAGCAACAATCTATGTAATTCAAGGGACTTCATCTCCAGGCATGTCACCTTCAACAACAAGGAAAAAAGAGAATACTTATTCACTATTCATGGAAATTAAAAATATGAATCCTAAAATGAAGCAAGATTCTTATTAAGAGTCGTTAGTGTCCTATATTATAGTAGTAAAAAAGAGAGTTTAGTTTTTTAAATTTATTCTGGTAAATGTGTAAAAGTTTTTCTATGATCTCTTAGAGATCAAGTTATTGGTGTATGTAAAGAATGTAAGATTTTATTATTGATGTAATTATGTTAGAGTGTGTGAGTGATAATGCCAAGATAGTCATCGTTTCCATAGAAGATTGAGTTAAGTGAGTCTAGGTTCAATGTCTCATATAAAATCATGAGTGAGGTCATAGTGAGTCTTGTTTTATGATCATTGGGACAAAGTAGTGGGGTCAGGGTTAGAGAAAAAAAACACTGTGTATTGTATATCTTCATAAAATTTTCAGTGAGTGATGAAGGCCGGTTAAGTCAACCTTTACGGGGATTCGTGCGTCAATTGCTTATGGTGATGTTTTCTCCGGTATATGTCAGTTTTTCTTTTGTTACAAATCATGCTTGAAATGTTATGTCTTCATTTTTAGTTAAGTCAGGATTTATTTCAGAATGCACTTTAAAGTGCTTTGTTATAGCTTAATGAACATTTAATGTTTTTCTTCCATTGTGAAATTTAGAATTCATCCTCAGTTAGATGATTTAGATGTTATTATTTCCATTATTCCTCTGCTCACCACCTATACAACGAATTTGACAAAAAACACCATAAGGATTTCCTATCTTGCCCCTATATAAGGTTTCCTAAATTTCCCTATCATATCACTAAAAAAATTAGATTTATATGACCATATGCCCAATGGATTTTCCCTCTACCTTGCCTTTAAGATGTTAAAATTATTCCTCTATGATCTTAATACCTAGCCTAAGACCTAAGTGATTGAAGAATCATAAAAAGAGAGCCCTCTCTGAAATTGGAAGGGTTAGATTCCAGTTTCAAAGTGGTTTGTGGTTACCTTTAGGTTTCTCTCCTTATCCTGAAGGAATTACAAAGTTCTAACTAGAGTTATGGAAATAAGGTTCATAATCATCTCAGACTAGGTTATTGTTTGCTTTGGATTATGAAAAGGACAAATGAATATGATTATTTTGGAACTTAAAGCTTAGACAATAAAACTGCAAAAGGTTACAAGGCAACCAAATTCACCACAATTTGAAGAAGATATATTTAGTGGATTAGATGGACCTACATAGGCAGACCAGAGAATTGAATTTCATAAGTTTAAAAAACACTGTTGTAAATTCCTCAAAATTAGAAAATATGTTGACAAAAGTCACAAATCATGAAATGGGAAAAGATTGCTACCGAGACCAAACATATGAAAATTGAGGATTTGGATCAATTATTGTTAAATTGGGGATTATACCAAAAAGATTCATATTCAATACATGTCGTAATCAAGTCTCAGGATATAGACATTTAGGTGTTAAGAAGAAAATTGAAAATGCTAGCTATAGAACATGTCCAAACACCTAAATTGGGAGCTGTACAGAAAGAGAAGGAATAATTATTGTCTCTTACTATTGAGAAAAATAAACTGATTGAGAATTATGTGCAACAAATTGAACTCTTGACAATGGAAAGGATTGATCATGTATTCCTATCGTCTTCCTTAGCACCATCAACACTAGTTGATCGATTTGAGAAGTTACCTGAAACAATGTCAACTTTAAGTATAAAGGAAATTGAGATTTAAAATATTAATAAAATACACATAGTGAAGAATACAAAGATTAATAATTTTAGAGAGGAGGTAGCTAAAAGAAATGTAACAATTCATATAGATTAAGATCTCAAAGCAATATTATAGAGAGAACGAGATCGATTGAAGGATCAATTAGTGGGACCACATACATTGATTGAAGCAATGAAAATACTTTGCGGAGGAATAATTACAAGTGTTTTAGAAATGAAAGTATCAATTTATCTCAGATGAAGTTGATTTAGTTAACATTTCAGAATAGGCCATTGAAAAAATTCAAGTAGAATTATGGGACAAGACTCATATTTCCTCCAAAATAATAAAATTCCCTAGCTCTAGGAATTATGAGTATTTAATAACTATGGGTGTTGAAGATAAGACTTATGTTATAATTAAGGTAAATAAGGTTTCAACTAAATGAAACTTTCTCCAACAAGTTCATGATAAGTGCAAGTTAGTGAAAAAGGAAGTGGAAATATTCAATACAAGATTTAATATTATGAGAGAAATGGGTATGCCTTATTTTTGGGATTAGAATAACAAGTTAATGTCTTTAGATGCATACAAAGAATATATGTTAAGGGCTAAAGGAAGTTCTAAGAAGTTCTTAGATACGGGGAACATTTAAGGAGCCAACTGTAGTAGATAAATTAATGGATGACTTTCACATTCGTTGTTAGGCCAACATGATTTTCTTAACTACTCCAACCTATCAGAAATATACAAATTTGGATATTTCTCATAGGAATATGATATCATATTGTTATGTTAATTGGAAGAGATTGGGAATAGTTGGCTAAATTTTTTCCATAAATCTTTATGATTAAAATAACACAATTAAGATAAAGAATGGGATGCATGGACAAAGACTTTTTAAGAACTGTAACTTGTTTTCTATTTTTTACTAGTCAACTCCTAAAAGTTGCATTTGCAAAAATATACATTGTAATGATTTTATAAAAAACATAAGAAGAACTGAAGAAAGGGTTTCAAAATTTGAGAGAGAATTTGTATTTTTTTCCATCTGTGAACAATATTGTTGAAGTTCTTAATCAAAAGATTCTCCTTTCAATTATTGGCAGTGTGCACTCTTGTGTCATGGTATTCATCTTGTAAGTTATGCATATTTGTTTAATCTATGCAATTATTTGAAGTTATATGGGATATCCTGGGAGGATAAATTGATGATCGATTCCCCTTACATCAAACAATGTTATGTTTTAGATAGAGATTTATAGTAGAATCTATTTATTTTTATCATACCTCTTCTTAACTGGTTATATTATTGCTTAATACTTTGTTATGTTGTTGAACAATTTGAATATTATTCCTATGTGTTTTCTTTAGTGATAGGTGTTGCAGTATTCGTCAAATGCTATAAAACACATTACAATCTTCTTTCTATTCTTCTATAACTAAAATCAATCATATTCTAGTAGTCTTCCTTACCTGTGAGGTAGCCCGTTGATTAGAAATTAGAAATATGTTGTCCTACAATTCATTATACAAGAGCTAGAATGAATTAGAGCCCTTTTAATTTATTTTTTTTGGTTTCTTGGCATAGTTTTTTAGCTAAGAGCTATCTCAAGGATACAACATCAAATCAGTGTCATTGCTGGGGAATGAAGAAATAAAAACATTTTTTCTGTGACAACAACTATACCTTTCCTTTCTACTGAACAAGAAATAAGTTGGCTAAAATTATATCACCTGGAAAACTTCACCATATGAATCTTGGCATATCATAGAAAATTTACAAGGAGTAACCCTGATCTAGACGAGATCTCAGTTTTGTTTTATCTAGAGAAGTTAATTAGGAAAATAAATTTAAGATAAACAAGAAGAAACATCTTCAATTAATTCTCAAGAATTTGTTTCCTTTCCTAAATATTTTGAAGAGAAACCTAAAAATAAATTTCCTAAATTGACTCCTAGAATTCATTCCCTCTTTGAAAAGCAAGTTTCCCTACAAATTGTTTTTCTCATTGAGCAACTTGAAGCTATTGATGAATCATCCCTTACTTTTGATAAAGTAGAACCAATTGAAAAAGTATGAATAACCCTTTTCACCTTTCTCCCATTCCATCCCTCTTACTTTGTCACAATAATATAAGGAAATAAAATTATATATCGATCCTCTTGTGCCTTAGTGTTGAAGCCCCGAAAATCGGGTTGACAACAAGGGGGATACCCACCCGGTCCGGACCTTGGTTGGCAACTCCTTATCCATTTGGTGTAGCGGGTCCGACTGGGGATGACGGGACCAGTTTCCCGACCTTGGGTGTGTGTGTGTGTGTAGAGCTTGGACTATGCTAATCTAAGAGGAATTTAAAGCTAATCTAATTTAGACTCTTTAAACTAACTCTATGCTATTGTAATCTAGTGAGAAACAACACATCTAATCTACACTAACCCAGGGTATATATCTCCTATTATGCGACCTAAAAAGATTTCGAACAATAACTGGTAATAAAGATCATTCAACTATCATAAGAATAGAAATCATTAAAGATAAACTATTTTGCATAAGAAGTTAGGCAAAACAGTTGTGAACAGAATATCGCATAATAAGTTATTCATATGTCAGATACAAACAATATGACTCCACCGTACAAAAGTGCCAAATGATAACTCATACATTCATATAATGACATATAAAAAACTGAAACTATAAATCACTTAAAGAACATAAGCAGGAATAGTCAAGAGATAAAAGTACCATTTATGACTGGTTCCACTCATAAGCTTCAAGCAACAATGATTTATCTCTCCTTGTTCTAACATCTACTAAGAATACAGAAGTGCAACATCAGTAGCAGATATCAGATGCAAACATTAATAAACCTTGATCCATCCATTCATCGAAACCACCTTCGAGGGCGCAAAAGTGCATGTTCTGAGGACGAGTTTTTGACAAATCTCCGGACCCTTCTCTAAATGCCTGAGAAGGGTTTAAATAATGCTAACTAATTAACTTGATTACATAAATTTAGGATCCGGTTTTCAAATGACCGTCCCTCTGATAAAGGAAATTATTTCTAAAATTAAATCTGACTTTGAACTATTTCTGTATTTGCTCCTTAGTGCTGCAAGTGTGCAGCATTTGTCTTAGAAGAGTCGGTTGGTTGCCTTTCCCTGTCATGTGTGCTATAAAAATAGAAGTAACAAGGGTTGGAACCACTTTTTAGTAAACTATCAGATATTTTAGAGAATCTCCCGCTGACGGAGTGTATACTTGGTAATAACCCAAATTTCCCTCAAAATGGTTCTGCTTTTGCTATTTCGGTTTCTGTCTTTGCGAACGACTTGATGAGTCATAAGACTTTACTTTCCGAGCAATTCTCTGGATTGAAAACTGCCTTCGTTCTTCATTCCGGGATTTTCTGGTGTGTAAGTTTCAGGTATCTTTGTAATCATGCTGCTTTTGTGCGCCTTTGATTCTGAGCTTCAGATGACCTGTCGGTCGTTAGCATCTGCTGAGTGATACTCTGGAATCTGTAGTCCTATCGTATGTGGCTCTTGCTTCTGTAGAGGTCTCTTTTGTGTTCTCCGAGCATTGGTGCTTTCCCCTTTTCTTTAGATGTTTCCTGCAAAATTTCTCCATGTTATCTCTTGTTTTATAGTTTGCGTGAAGGAAAAGAGTAATGAAAATAAAGATTGATATGAAAGCTTCAGATCTTGCGTGTGTATTATCATGACATTCAAAGTGAACTGACTCTTCGAAAAACGAAAAGCAGCCATTCGTACATTCATTAATTTCCTTTTTACAGGCGTGCGCTTAATTCTGATTAATGGGAAGCTTTCCTTGAATACTGTGCCGAGAAAAATTCGCGCTCATCGCAGATTGCAGATTCGTGGATTTGTGTTTTATTATTGTGGTATCGCGATATTGGATCATCGCAGATCGCGGATCACAGATTGTGGATCACAGATCGCAAATCGCATATCGCGGATATTAGTTATTGTGTCCTACTCTACGTAATTGCTGCGATATACGACGTCGCACATCGGCCGTCGGGGATTTCTTAAGCTTTTCATTTAATAGCGCTTATGGTAAATGCGATGCGATGAATTTAGCATCGCTTCTTCATGGTTCGTTATGCCCATAAAATAAAACGTTTTCTTTGCTTTGTTGCGATAAAATTCTAAGGAAAAACAAAAATGTTCATGGAGATGTTTGTTTGAATTTTTTACTAAGGGTCCCCTATTTGCTTGGTGTTATTGCTAATATCAAACAAAAGAGGGGGGTTGTTGGTGACCACAACACTTAGGTAGAGCAAGTTTTACAAGAAAAAATTTACAATATTAGTAGCCACAACATCAAAATTTGAAAATTAAACGGCTAGAGTAGCTAATATAATAGCTGCCAAGTATGCCCCTCTATGGTTATATGCCAATTTCTATGATTTTCCACATGATATCTAAAATATTTGTGTAAAGTTGATGGTGAAAGTGAGATCATTGTACAAGAACACATAGTTGCTTTCTTCATTTTTTCGAATAATACAATTATGGTGGCAAATAATGCATATACTATATTGTTTATGCAATTGCTTGAAGGAGAAGAGAGAAAATGGTTTAGGAAATTGACAACCAATTCCATTCATTCATGGAAGGATCTGAAAATATAATAACCCATGATTCAAACATGCAAATTATTCACATCATTTAAGGCTATTAGTAATCAGCATAAGAAATATTTCAGGTAATTAGTATATAATTTATGAAAAATCAATGGAGGTGAGGACTTTCTTGTAGAATGAAGTGTTGACATTATGGCTAATGTGTTGTCCTTGATGGAAACCTACTTGATAAAGATGTAAACATTGTGACAACATGATGTTTATGCATATTGATACAGATGCTACAAATGGTATGGATAGAGAAATGACAGTTCAGAGACAGATGGATGTTAAAGGTGAAGTTTGAGAAAGTATACGCGAGTTCTGTGAAGAAAGATCATGTACATACATAGGTGTTGTGAGTAAAAGTCATGCACATAATCTGAACCATGGTATTTTTGATATTAGGCATCATTTCCATGGTATTGGCCCATAGTAATTGGTGCGCCAATGATTATTTGATTCCCTCAAAGAATATTAATGACATTACCAAGGGATTTTCCCAAGGTATTGGCTAAGGATAAAGCTATATAAGAAGATGGAGATTAAGGTGTAAGTGTGCAAGTGATGAATTATTTTCATGAATTTTTTTATCTGAAACAGGTGTGCGCCAAGGAGTATGAAGATGACTCATATCTAATATATTTGAAAGGAATACATATTGCTTGGTCTATTTTGTATGTAAGTAACAATGATAGATCTATGATGATGGTATGAATCTGCATATAATGATGTATGACTCTAACAGTGTGTGGGCCAAGATTTGGGTTTAACAAATATTGTGAAGGTATGATTAAGTGATTTTAGATCTATACACTGGTTTGCTTTCGAATGGTCGCATACATATGCAGACCTGTTTCTGTAGGGTCACACATATGTTCTGCATTTTGTTAAGATCTATATAGTGGTGTTGTGCATAATAGTCACGTACATACACTAATTCATAATATGGTAGTCGCGGAGATATGTTAGGGTTTGCAGTGCACTTTGATGATGACACTTAAGGAGTTTTTTTTCTTTTTCTTTTTCTTTTTTCCTGCTATTTGTCAATTATGTCTTTGTCTTGATGATTCATATTTCACTGTGATGATAGGGTTGATTGATTGGAAATGGTGCTACAGTGTGGGGATTTGTGATTAGTTTTGTATTTAGTTATGGTTATATATATATGGTCTAGTGATTAATTCAACATTACAGTTATTCATGATTCAATTTGCATTAGTTTGCAATATGTACATAATTGTTATACAGAGGAGATATGTACATACACAGGTCTTATTTAGTATAGTCATGTACAAAATTTGATTTTTTTGTTTCTTGTTGGGTTCTACATTCAACGTTTTGATGCTTCACGAATTCAATTGATTTGTAACATTGTAGTGTCTTAGATTCAATGCTTTAGTTTGACATGTTTGTATGGGTTTGTTTGATATGGGTCTAATCTAAAAATGTGATGAAAGGTGGCCTACAGGTTGTGTAATGATTGTTTGACAGGTTGATCCAATTTGAAACATTTTGAAAAGTGGTCCACAAGGAGCTAAGGGTTGCAACCTTCAGAAAGGGGGTATGAGCTTCCTCCAGTAGAAGCTAGTAAACAAGATTAGGAGGTTGTATCTCCCTTCCAGTAGTAGCTAGAGAATGGGTGGAGGTTGCAGCCTCCTACAAGTGGGTGCCTGTGTAATGATAGGATTCCGCATAAGTAAAAATGTAATAAAACTTGTTCTTAATATCAAAATAAAGAAGACAAAGACTGCAACATCGGTGATTTTCTCCCACATTGGGTTTCCACCTAAAAAAATGCTGGTGTTCTATGTGTGTTGCTTATTTGCTATGATTATTTTATGTTCTTTATTGCATACTGGAGAATAATTAATCTACAAATGAAATGATTAAAGATAGTCATCTGATAGGACACATGAAAAATTAGTAAATTTGATATATGTTGCTTCTTTCTCTAAAGTAGTGTACATACACAGGTTTCTTTAAAAACAATAGCGTACATATTTTAGAATATAAAATTTGAAAGTTAGAGTTTAATATATGGATTTACCCCCCCTCTCAATATTTTTCCCAACAATTGGTATCATAGCAGTCCCTCAGAAGAAGCTTAATTGCTTAAAGGAAGATCCATCAAGATGAGTAGTCAAGAAGGAGCATTTTCTATTAAGCCACCTTTGTTTAATGGAACTAACTTTGTATTTTGGAAAGTCAAAATGAGAGAATTTTTGCAATTGCTTGGAGCCGATGTATGGGAAAATATTGAAGGTCGATATCCCACCCTCCATTCCCATAGAGGATGCAGGGAATAAATAATATGAGATCAATGCAAAGTCAGTCAATGCTCTCTTAGGAAGCTTGGATGAATCGAAATTTGTGAAGGTCATGCAACTAAATACTGCAAAGGCTATATGTGACAAGATTATCCAAAGCTATGAAGGTGAAACTAAGGTAAAAAGTGTTAAACTTCAAACATGTAGAATTCAATATGAGACTCTTAGAATGCATTATGATGAAGGTATTGCAAAATTTTTCCTTAGAGTAGAGATCGTTAACTCACTGAGAAACTTTGGTGATGAAATAAAGGATTCTACTATTGTTGAGAAAAATCTGAGATATCTAACCTCGAAGTTCGATTCCAAAGTCTATGCCATTGAAGAAATGCGGGATTTGAAGAATCTTACTATTGAACAACTCCATGGGATTTTAACAACTTATGAAATGAGAAAAGGAGGTCCATCATATATCAAAGAATAAGCATTCAAGGCTACATACAAAGGAAAGGAAAAGGGATAGGTTAAGGAAACAAGTTATGTTTCAGACGAAGAAGAAGAGAATTTTGTGAAAAAACATCGAGAAGGAAATGGCGGGTTTAAAGGTAAGCTTCCTTTTAAATGTTTTTCCTGTGGAAGAGTTGGTCACTATGCTGCTAAGTTTCCTTTTAAATAAAATCATGAGAAAGGGAAGAATATTCCAAAAAGAAATGTTAAAAGAAGTTTTGATAACAAGAAAATTTTTTAAACTCATGAAGATAGTGAATATTCTTCCAATCATTAGGATGTTGAATATGATCAAGATTATCAGTTGCTTAAGGAATTTGAAGAAAAATGTGTAGATGAATCTGATGATGTCTTTATGGGTGCTCTAGAAGAAAATGAAATATGTATATATGATAATACTCTTGTTGAATAAATAAATAAGCTAAAAATCTATTTAGAGGAAGCTAAATTAGCTGAAGAAGTTTTGAAGAAACAAGTTCTAGTAAAGGAAAGCCACTGTGAAAATTTAGAACTTGAAATAGTTGGTCTAAGAAAGGAACTTGAGAAAGCAAGGGATCTAAATTTTAGATTTGCTAAAGGATCTAAGACTCTAAAACAAATAATCAAAGTGCAACACTCCCCTTTAATCAAGACAGGTGTTGTGTACAATCTAAATGGTGAAACTTCAAAAAATATGAAATCTTCTGAAATAGGTACAAGAAGCTACATCAATGCAGTAAAAGGAAGCAATCATCAAAATTGCAGTTCTTAGCAAAATAATGAAGGATCAAATCCTTCTCTTGCAAGAAAACCTTACCACAATCAACGGGAAATATATGCAAGAAGGTAGTATACTCCCATGTATTGCTACTTCAATGGTCAATGCTTCACTTGTCACAATTTTGGTCACAAAGATTATCATTGTGTTTCTTATAAAACTATTATGACGAGAGAAGAAAGAAAACAAAAAAATGAGATTGGGGCAAATAAGTCTCATAATGTTTTCTAACCTCTTTAGAATGAAATTGAATGTTCTCTTTGCAATAACTTTGGTCATAAAGAAAATTAATACAGAAGCAGAATGGGGCCATATTACCAACAAGAACAAAATACAATGCCACCCAAGGTATGGAAAAATAAAATTACAAACTCTAAAAATTATGTTCTAGCTTTGTATGCAGGAGATCAAGAAAATTTATGGTACATTGACAACGGATGTTCAAAGCATATGATAGGTGGAAAAGATACGTTTATTTATTTTAATCAAATAAAGAAATAAAATAATGTAACTTTTGGTAATAACTCACCTGTTGCTACTAAAGGGAAAGAAACTGTGTTGTTAAAGGAAAAGGTCAAGGCTGAAAATGTGTTATTTGTTGATGGATTAAGACATAACTTGTTAAGTGTTAGTCAAATGTGTGACAAAGTGCATGAAGCTATTTTCAGATCAAATAATTGTGTGGTAATAAATCTATATACAGGTAAGATCATAATAACAAGAACAAGAACTTTAGGCAATGTCTATGTCTTATAAGGCGATCAAGAGCATTGTTATTTAAGCAAATATAAATAAATATTACTTTAGCATAAAAGGTTGGGACACCTTAGCTTTTCTCAATTGTACAAATCAAGCAAAATGGGAGAAGTTCGTGACTTGCCCAATATCTCTCCACCTCAAAATAGCCTTTGCAAAAATTTCAAATTGGTAAACAAACCAAAGTTCAGTTTAAATCTAAAGAAGGCACTTCAAGTAAGCCACTTGAACTTATTCATACCGACTTATGTGGTCCCATGAGAAATAAGTCTCCTTGTGGTGAACAATACTTCATATTATTTATTGAGGCTTTTACAGGAATGTGTTGGATATGTTTACTAAAACATAAATATGAGGCATTTGATAAATTTAAAGTATTTAAGGCTCTGGTAGAAAATGAGTTAGATCTGAAAATCAAATGTCTTAGATATGATAGAGGAGGAGAGTATATATCAGATGATTTTTTCAATTTCTGTGAACAAAACGACATCAAAAGAGAATTTTCCATAGATAAGACTCCTCAAAAAAATGGAGTGGGAGAAAGAATGAACATAACAATCCAACAAATGGCACGTGCCATGCTTAATGAGTCAAAAACATCTCACACCTTTTGGGGAGAAGCAACACATGCAACCATGGATATTCTTAATAAAGCTCATGTTCTAGTAAAACAATGATACAAATCCACATGAACTATGGATTGTAAGCCTCCAACCGTCAAACATTTTAGAAGTTTTGGAAGCAAATGCTACACAAAGAAAAATGATGATAATATTGCAAAGTTTGAATCTGGATCTAATGAAGGAATCCTCCTTGGATATTCTTCTAGAATCAAGGGATATAAATGTTATAATAACATGCTTCAAAATATGGTTGAATGCATAGATGTTATGATTAATGAAGCATCCACAGGTATCAAAAGAGAAGCACCAACAAATGAAGAATATTTCCCTACTGCAAGCCAAAAGGTTGTAGGAGAAGGAAATAGAGAAGCATCAGAAGAAGGAAATGGAAATACAAATACCTCATAAAAGACTCCTTCAAGGTATGTTCAAAAAAATCATCCCGAATCTCAAATTCTAGGTGAATAGGAAGTAGGAATACAAACTAGAAGAACCCTTATTAGAACTTATAATTACTTAGCTTTACTATCCACAATTGAACCCCAAAATGTAAATCAAGCAAGCAAAGATGAATATTGGATTAAGGAAATGCATGAAAACTTGATCAAATATAAAAGAACCATACATGGGAATTAGTACGAAGGGTTGACGATAAAAAGGTTATTGGGACAAAATGGGTGTTCAAGAAAAAACTAAATGAAAATGGAGAAGTAATTTGAAATAAAGAAATACTTGTATGCAAAGGCTATGCTCAACAGGAAGGGATAGACTTTGAAGAAACATTTGCATCCGTCTGTAGCTAGAGTTGAAGCCATAAGAATGTTTCTTTCTATTGAAGCCCCGAAAATCGGGTCAACAATAAGGGGGATACCCACCTGGTCCGGACCTTGGTTGGTAGCTCCTTATCCGTTTGGTATAGCGGGTCTGACTGGGGATAATGGGACCAGTTTCCCGATCTTGGGTGTGTGTGTGTGTAGAGTTGAACTATGCTGATCTAAGAGTATTTTTAAAGCTAATCTAAGTCAGATTCTTTAACTTTACTCTATGCTATTGTAATCTAGTGAGAAACAACACATCAAATCTATCCTAACCCGGGATTGTATATATTCCATTATGCGATCTAAAAAGATTTCGAACAATAAATGGTAATAAAGATCATTCAACTATTATAAGAATAGAAATCATTAAAGATAAACCACTTTGCATAATAAGTTAGGCAAAACAGTTGTGAACAACATATCACATAATAAGCCATTCATATGTCAAACATAAACAATATGACTCCAC
>APFE031055568.1:34874-44928 GCA_000404065.3 Pinus taeda | reverse complement strand
GGGGAGGCGATAACTTGCAGTTGCGACATTGCACTTGACTGAGCTGTATCTTTGGCTGTTTCTTCGCCTTTTCCTTGGTCACTTGCAGACTTTTTAGAACGTTCAGGTGTTCCTTGGGCAGCGTCGGATTTGGATTTGGAAGTACTGGAGTTTCCGCTGAGGCTGACACTGGGAGTAGGCTCTCTGGCGAGCAGTCACAACTTTTCTAGGGGAACACTGGCTAGCCTTCTTTCTCTGAATAACAAAAATCTTTGGAAGTCATCTCGGGATAACCTCGACCAAGCTTCTCACAAAACTTCCTGGAATGAACTTTTACTTTGAAACAAATCATCAAATAAATCTTTCTTTCCGGTGAACACTTTTATTCTGACACTTATAGTGAAATCATGAGCAACATTATTTAGGTCATAAGGTCGAGCGGGGAATTTAAATAATTGTAGAGATGTCACATATCTCTACTTCGGCAAAAGCGTGTCCTACATCGACCAATGAGAAGGCCCCACAAGCTACAGGAAACTGAGGCCATATGGCCTTCTTCTTGTCTTTTTAGTTCTTTGGTTAGGCCGCCTTCTGAGCAAGTCTGATAGGAAATTTCCCTAGCCAAAAGCTTGTTGGGGACATATAGAGGTAGGACATGTGGAGGTACAGTGCTCCCAAACACTCTAATATAAGTGAACCATTCTTCCCCGAACCATCTTGCGATGGGGATGATGTCTATTTGCGCTTCGGGAGAGCACCTCGGGGGTTCTTCACCATACATCATCCTACATAGGGGTAAGATGAGCCCATGGAAAATCTGATAGAAGTGAGGGGCAAACTGGGAATCCCATAATACTTTGTGATAAACATGAATAGGTGACTGGTCCTAGGTAGTCCATTTCCAACCCATAGTTGGGAATTTAGATACATAGCAAATAGAATCCATAATATAAGCAGATAGATAAAAATGAGGATAGACCCTTTGAGACAAGGATCTCTTAGACCGGTAATTCATGACAGCAGTGTATAGATTATCAGAAAATATCTTGGCCCAATCCACGAGATCGGCGTTTGTGGCAGCGTCTATGATTGGTAGCCATTCAGACAAAAATTTATTTATGTCTGGCATCCCAAATAGCCTGCAAATCATGGCCACAACAAAACAATACAGAGATGTGAGGGAACCAGTGCTGTACATACCGTTTTTGTCCTTTTTTAGCGGCTCCTCTCTTCTGGTCCATTCTTTAGTGGTTTCTGCCAGGTTTGGTTTCTCTGCTGCATATTTCTTGACAAATTGCGTGTTGTAGGTCGTCTGACGCTTAGGCAGATGATATATAATCTTTAAGTCTTGCGCGGTGAATGATCCTATGAGCCCATGCCCTTGAGCTTTGAATTGTCTGCCTTGTAACTCTGCATTGTCAAGTATCCATCTGATCATATCTGTATACAGCAAAATCTTGGGTCTAGCTGCTATTCGGTGAAGAAATGAACATGCCAGCTCTTCTAAGGATGCCTCGGAAGAGTTTTGTGATCCTGCGGCGCTATCAACCTTCATTACTCTAGGATTTGCCTCCTCCAGCAGCCTATACATGCCTTCCTAGGTCGAAATTCCCGCGTCCCTGTTGCATGCAGTGTCTGTGTACAAGGGCGCCATCTCCTTTGCCTTTTCCTTCGTCTCGGAGCCTTGGGCTTTATGTTTCTTTCCCATTTGCTCCTGCGTTTAGCTTTTGAATCTTCTTATCTCTTAGTTCCTGCAAATTTACGAGCGAAGTGGAAATGATTGATTGAGAAAGGTGATGGGAGAGCTTTAAATGCAACAGATATACCAAATATGCCACCTTACGTGAAATAATTCTTTAGCAAAGCACGCGCCTTTATTTCATTAAATAACTGACAACTAATCCACTTACTATCATTAAAAGTGCATGATTTGGGGTCAGATTATGGTAAGTGGCTTTTCTTTGAATGGCGTGCCCAAAGGATTCACGATTAAATGATTCATGATTTGTTTACATTACATTGAAGATCGTGCCATCGCAAGGCGCGCTAATCGCAAATTGCCAGATCGCAGACTGCGCCATCGCGGCAATCGCAATATCGCATGTCGCAACATCGCAGGTCGTAGGAGTTTGATGTTTGTTAAATATTGCCATTTTATTTCTGCGATGTACGATCTTGTGATCGGTGTTATCGTGGATCGACAGATTTTGAGGTTTTTTCTTATGAAGATTACTTATTGCGATGCGACGTTAGGCTTAACGTGGGGGGGGCTTGCGCATTAATGCAATTTTTAAAAGACCTTTACCTTATCGTAGACTTAGGTTAAAAATATTCGAAAGACCGTTCTAAGCCTACGATGGTAGCTTTATTTTGAAGAATGAAAATTTGATTTTTCTCAAAATTAAACTAGGGGTCCCCATTCAATTAGCATTTTGGACAAACACTTAAATGAAAAAGGGGGGGTTGTTGCTGGCCACAACACTTTCATAACTTTAAAGTATATAAAATGGATGTTAAATCTACATTTTTAAATGGGGATCTAGAAGGAGAAGTTTATATTGAACAACCCGAAGGGTTCATTCTTAACAATGATAAAAATCTAGTTTGAAAACTTAAGAAGGCAATATATGGGTTAAAACAAGCTCCCCATTCCTGTTATTATTGTCTTGACAGGTATCTTTAGCAACAAGGATTCAAAAATGGGTTTGCAGATAACAAACTATATATCAAATTTGATAAAGGAAAACTTTTGATAGTTGTTGTCTATGCAGATGACATCATATTTGGAAGCAATGCAAAATCTATGAGTCAAGGATTTTCTTTAGTTATGCAACAAGAATTTGAAAATTCTCTACTTGGTGAACTAACATATTTTCTTGGCCTTCAAGTTCAACAAACTAAGAATGCTATCTTTCTATCTCAAACCAAGTACCTCAAATATATTTTGAGGAAATATGGAATGGAAGACTATAAGTTTGTATGTACACCAATGGTAACATAATGCGATCTTAGTCAAAATGACGATTCTCCTTCAGTTAATCAACTAGAGTACAAATATATGATTGGCATCTTGCTCTATGTTGTAGGTAGAAGGGTATACATTACGCATGTAGTTGGTGTTGTTGGACGATTTCAAGCAAATCCTAAGGAAACTCATCTCCTAGTAGTTAAGAGAATATTCAAATATTTGCAAGGAAATCAAGATTTTGGTATATGGTAATGTTAATGATCGAAAGAGTACTAATGGAGGAGCATTTTATTTGGGACCTCGCTTGGTTTCATGGTTCAACAAGAAACAAAGTTCTATTTCTTTATCTACTACTAAGACAGAATATGTTACTGCTGCATCTTATTGTACTCAAATCTTATGGATGATCCAAACACTGCAATATATTCAAGTCACTTGTCCTCAACATGTACCCATTCTCTATGACAATACTGGTGCCATAAGTATCTCTAAGAATCCTGTCATGCACTAAAAAACCAAGTACATTCCAATCAAATATCATTTTCTGAGAGAACATGTGCTTGAGCAAAAGGTCAAACTAAAATATGTTCCTTTAAAGGAACAAGTTGCAGATGCATTTACTAAGCCACTTCCATGTGATTCCTTTGAATATCTCAGACAAAAATTAACAATGATTCCTACCTCATCACTTTGGTGATTGTCCTAACAGGTATATCATGTTCAAGGGGAGATGTGTCTGTAAATTACTACTGTTTACTTTATGTACATGGATGGTGTGAAGGATAGTTGCGTATATATGTGGTTTCTGAGTTATAAAGATGCATATACATATCAATGATTGAAAAAGAGTGGCATAGGGGGAGGAATTGTTATGCCCCTCTAATTCCTTGTTGGCATTATGGTTTCCTGAACATGTCTTATTGAATATGTTTGATGATGTATGGATTTATATGTTGCTATTCTATCACTATCTATCAATGATGCATGCATCTTAAATGAAAAAGTTATGAATGATGTCCTTCTATTGATATGCTCGATGAGAAGGATGTGTATGCTATGGTCGGTATTGATATTGGTTGTTGGTTTGCTAGAGTTGCTTGGAAGAATAACATACTTTGTCTCATATTAATGATCTTGAAGAAATTGATGCTACATTTCCTTATCTTACTTCTAGATCATGAGGATGTTCATCAAATGTTCATGTTGCAGGTTCCTATGTGGTGTATGGTGGTTTCTGATGACAATCATGATCTTGAAAACTCATTGTTGAGGTCCCTGTTTTGGTTATAAATTCCATATTTGTCTCTTGATTTAAAGGTAATGAAAATACCCATGTTGTAAATCATTATAAAACTTAGCCATGTATGGGCTATTAGGATCAAGTCATGTCATGTATGAAATCCCATTTTGGGACATTGATGTAAACTCTAGGTAAAAAATGTAAACAAAATATGTTGGGTATTTGATGTAATAATGAGTTATTGGTCATATTAAAGGTAATTTTTCTTGTACTCTATTCAACACATGTTCAGGGGGAGCACGGTTAATTTCTATATTCAACATATCAAACCTACAATGATCCTCTCCTACAAAGGGGAAGAGAAGACTTTGTTCAACATTGTTCAACCCTTTTCCATTGATGTCAAAGGGGGAGAGAAGCTTGGTGTTTGGAGAATAATGTTGGGAGAGAAACTTGGTGTGTTTGGCCTTGGTATTTGAAGGTGTTTACAGGTGGCGACCAATCACCAAAGTGGTTTCCACCAAGTCCAAAGGGGGAGATTGTTGGAATTATGGCTAATGTGTTGTCCTTGATGCCAACCTACTTGATAAATATGTCAACATTGTGATAGAATGATGTTTATGTAGATTGATATAGATGCTACAGATGGTACATACAAAGAAATGATAGTTCAAAGACAAATGGATGTTAAAGCTGAAGTTTGAGAAAGTATACGTGAGTCATATGAACTAAGATTGCGTACATATGCAAGTGTTGTGAGTAAAAGTGACTTACAAAATATAGACCATGGTATTTTGGATACCAGGGGTCATTACCATGGTATTGGCCCATAGTAATTGGTGCGAAAAATGGTTATTTGATCACATCAAAGAATATTAACATTACTAAGAGATTTTACCAAGGTATTTCTAATTTTAAATATCTATAAGAAGATAGAGATCAAGGTGTTAAGTGTGCAAGTGATGAATTGCTTCCATGAATGATTTGAACTAAAATAAGTGTACACTAAGGAGTATGGAGATGACTCAAATATGATCAATTTGAAAGGAATACATATTGCTTGGTCTATTTTTATATGTAAGCAACAATTATAGATCTATGATGATGATATGAATCTACATATAATGATGTACCACTGTAACAATGTGTGGGCCAAGATTTGGGTTTTACAGATATTGTGAAGGTATGATTTAGTGATTTTAGATCTATATGCTGGTTTTCTTTTGAATGGTTGCGTACATACATAGACCTATTTTTGTAGGGTCACATATATGTTCTGTGCTTTATTAAGTTTTGTACATTAGTGTTGTGCATAATAGTCATGTACATACACTTATTCATAATATTGTAGTCACATATATATGTTAAGGTTTGTAGTGCGTTGTTAAGCATATAAATTGTTCTTGCAAACAAGACCGATCTCCCTAGTATCAATTGATATCTAGCAACAAGCAAGACAAGCAAATCTACTTTTCTCTAAACATATTTCGATTCATTAATAAAAACTAAGAGGTGTTTTAGACCCTACCTTAAGTCCAACGCTAGTTTGTGGCAGCCTTGCTCCAACAACTTCAAAGAGTATCCTTTTAATAATCTGCAAACACAAACAAGCACACATCAAAGAACACCTGCATAGCTAATATAATAAATCATGTTCATCATAATTATCAAGGAGTCTATGAAATAAACCATTAAACACAACTTATTGAGAAAAATAAACTTGATTGTATTAACTTTGAGAAAGAAGAACTTTACAACCTTGGTGCCTTGATGTTATACAAGCTCTTCCCAGGGTCCAGGCAGGAATATCCTCTACTTTGACAAGCCTCACTCTCTCCCAAATGAGATTAAAAGGCATGTGATCTTTCCTCTAAAAAGCTCAATTAGGAAGACTAAGTTTCAACCGCATATACCCTCAACAATATTCAGCTTTCAACCTCTTTAGTAACTAGCCCAAAGCTTCATTTTATAGTGCAAAGGAAGGAGGTTACAGGTCCACCATTGAAGGGATAGAGTCCTTCTTCAAGGGGATAAGCTCCTCACATAAAGGGGTTAGCTCCTTAAGGAATGGGATGCATGCATCCTTAAGGAGTGAACATGCCAGCACAAGATTCCTTCTAGAAGCTTCCAGAATTGACTCAAAGTGAGTTTTTAAGAATAAACTTGTGCCTTTTTAACTTTTACAGGGGTTCGCACCCATACATGCAGATACAGAGCGACCAGGTGCACAGGGAACATGACCAGTGGGTGTGGCACCACAGGTAATGCTAAGAGAAAGTGTGAAACTAGAGTTTTAGAGATTTTTAAGGACTTTCTCTCATTTTCAAAGCTTGATATGCAAAGTTGAGGTTTAAGACTTGCAAAGGAGGTATGTATGAGTGGTGATAGACTCACACAGTTTATAGAAAGTCACGGTGACAATTTTTTGTGTAACAGATTGCCCCCTAAAGTGCGAAGTCTGTAATAGATGAGGATGGTTTTTTGTCATCTAAGAAGAGTGAATTACTTTATCATTTCAAGGATCTTCCTATGGATACCCCGGTCGGAACCTGTAAAAACATTCAATGCAATATCAATATAAATATATATAATATATATAGAACTATAATATATATATATATATATAATATATATAATATATAATATATGCATATCATCGCTGAGGTATACACCCATACTGAGATCAAAACTGACTAAAAACTATCTAAACTACTCTGATACAGGAATGATTTTGTAATACATCACAAGTATAGACATATGTAGACACAGTATGGACACATCCATATGTTTATGAATAGTACATTGTATAACGAATAACAAAATTCCTCGCAGCCTGGATGGTGGAAACTAGATCCAGGGTCTTCATTCCTACTTCCTGAACTAGTACGATTCTATCCATGTGAATGAATGTCTCGAAGTCGAACATGGTAGAAACCACTTGATTACCGATCGATGATGTAAACTGTTAACAAGTGTGAGAGGAACCACCAGTAATGTCAATGGCCCTCAAAGTACTCAGTACAATCCATGAAATGTGAATGAATGAGTCGATGTCGAACACATCACAGAATCCTTTGATTGAAGGTCAATGATGCAACCTGTCGTCAAAGGCGAGAAACTTGCCATTAAGGCATGCAGATTCCAAGGTACTGACGATTTCTAGATCATCTTTCTAGATAATGATTTGGATTCGATAGAAAGCGATCTGTCGTACATAAGCCCACAACACAAAATCATAGATCAAGTTTGAAGAAATATATCTGGCAAGGACTAACTCAGGGATGGTCAAGATGGATGAAAGATATTTTGCAAATGAATGGTTTATTTGAACTGACCTCTTGAACACATAACAACACTACAGATGGTTTGGTTACAATTGACCCAAAGCTAATACCCAGAAACCGGCTGAACACTTTCAATATGGTTTGATTAACTGTTAGGAAAAGGATTTCCCAACCCAGGTGAACGAAAAGTGTCGTGTTGAAGAGTGGTTGACTGCTTTTCAAAAGACAAAGTATAACAATCAGGTTCATTTTTCTCTCTTTTCCCCCACCATTTTTGGCATGTACCTCTTTATTTTTGACAAGCTTGAGGAGGATAACATTTGCTTAGTTATAAGCTCATCCTTCGAATGAGTGCAACTTAGTTTAAGATTCGAACCCTAAGAAGGAGGGGTCCGTTCCTATTTGTAATTGAACAGGTCCTTTACTGTTAAATTTTAACGAGCCCAGTATAGGAGAAACTCGCATTTTTCAATTTTAGGGAGTCAGAAGAAAAACATAAGAAAACTCCATGGTTGTCCTTTTTCGTAAATTTGTGTCTCCCAAGCCTGAAAAAGTATAAAATAATACTCGAGAGAACCGCTTGACCATTACGATCAAGGAGTACTTCTCATAATTAGTGCCTTCAATCTGAAAAAGTAAAAAAGCGATCGAAAACATGTCATTTTATTACCAATATTGAATTTGAAACGACAAAAGTCCAGCAATATTTTCATGTTTATACGGTCAGAAAAGAGCTGTAAGTGGACCATCCTTTTAATTCCATTTTAATGAGTCTAAAAAGAAAAACTCGGCAAAGAGCTTAAAGAGGACTCCTATGTTTTTTATAGAAAATGACCAATTCTCCCCGAACACCCAATATTCTGCACAAAAACTGCAAACATTACTCATATTTGTTTAAAAATTAATAAAAATGTACCAAAAGTGACCTTTTTAAAGTGAAAAATAAATAAATTAAAAATTCATTTATTCAAAAAATCTTATAAAAAGGGCTTTTGCAAGTTCATTTTCACCGTTTGGCTTTGGAGTAAAAAGTAAGAGCTTTTGGTAAGAAAACTTCCTGTGAAGATTGCGGAAAATCCGGCCACTGGAATCGAGAACCGTCCTCTCCAGGTAATCCACACCATTCCTGACTTGCATTTCATCCATTTCATTTTCATTTTTAGGGCTTTAAAATTCATTTTTTGAGGAAAATTATCGTTAAAAATCACTCGTGGTGGTTGTGCAGGCATACCATGTATACCCTGCGAACCCCGACTTTTTCGTACAAACGAAACAGTCGAGGTTCCGCACCTGCCCTTAAGGACGAGTGTGAACCTACACACTGTCCCTAAAATGATAGGTGCAGACCCCGCGAAACGCATTTTGAAACCCTATATTTTCTCATTTCTGCCCAAATGTTTTGAAATCACAAAATTCTAAACCGCCTATTTTGCGATGCAGATAGACAAGATGCTTATTTGGTGGGAAAGAGAACACGAACATGTGGATCAAGCCACATTACTCCATCCACCTTCAATACAGGCTTTAAGAGCATGCGGACTACTGAAATTTTGGGCCATACTTGGCATGAGGGTACAGGTAGACATTCTACAATGGCTGGTAGACAGGTGGAGCACGCAGGACTAGTGTTTCATCATTGGAGGATACTGACTCGAAATCAAGCTAGAGAACATTTATTTTCTGATTGGTTTGCTGAAGAGAGGTGAAGGATTATCTCTATTTGGATCTAGGTCAGGTGGCCAGTCTATCACTAGTCTCCGGCTAGAGTTTTGCAATGTCCAAACTGCGGACAAATGAATAGATGTTAAGACCATCACCCGTCCTGAACTTAAAGTGATCACATTTACTATCATTAGATTGTGTGGAAGCGCAACATTGCATTTAGCTACTGGTTCCCAAATGCACATGGCAGTAGACTGCTTTTGAGGCACCATCTTCAACTGGTGCGATGCTGTGTTGGCCAATGTGAAAGGCCAACTGACTAGGGCAAAGAATGGAAAACTAAAGAACTTTGGGTATGGTTACTTAGTTGTGAGCTTTTCCCTAGAGAGGGTATCTATGTTGGTTCCACAACAACTTACCATTGAGGCTAGACTTCCCTGAGATCCCAGGATTATACGTTGGGTTGCAGTCATGGCCCGCAATCCTGAGGAGGGAACCGAGGTTGTTCGATTCTCACCTGAGTATTTTCGCTGGTTGGGAAACCAACTTTTTGTGATAAAAGACTTTCCATATGCTGGGATGGATTATCGTGGTGATCCAGACATAGCTCTTCCACCAGGAGAGCAATAGGATGATACAGGTAAAATTGTTTTCAACATTTTCTAAATTATATATTTTTTTGTTTTTAAATCATCCAAAAACTGATAGTAAAAAGTTTTAAATGCAGATGTGGGTCCACGACAACCAGCTGCTCTCCCACCCTATGAGAGAAGACACCCAGCTACTGCGGCACCGACCCCACAGGACCAATCAGAAGAGACCTTGGCCGAATTGGAGAGTCATCTAGAGCACTTAACAGTAGATATTCCAGAGACTAGCATAGATGATATTCCTCTTAGGCTTCAGCACTATGTGATTGGG
>APFE031055568.1:0-17380 GCA_000404065.3 Pinus taeda | reverse complement strand
AGAAAAATAAACTTGATTGTATTAACTTTGAAAAAGAAGAACTTTACAACCTTGGTGCCTTGATGCTGTACAAGCTCTTCCCAGGGTCCAGGAAGGAATCTCCTCTACTTTGACAAGCCTCACTCTCTCCCAAATGAGATTAAAAGGTATGGGATATTTCCTCTCAAAAGCTCAATTGGAAAGACTAAGTTCCAACAGCATATACCCTCAACAATATTCAGCTTTCGACCTCTTTAGTAACCAGCCCAAAGCTTCATTTTATAGTGCAAAGGAAGGAGGTTACAGGTCCAACATTGAAGGGATAGAGTCCTTCTTCAAGGGGATAAGCTCCTCACATCAAGGGGTTAGATCCTTGAGGAATGGGATGCATGCACCCTCAAGGAGCGAACTTCCCAGCGCAAGATTCCCTCTAGAAGCTTCCAGAATTGACTCAAAGTGAATTTTTAAGAATAAACTTGAACCTTTTTAACTTTTACATGGGTTCACACCCATACATGTAGATACATAGTGGCCAGGTGCGCAGGGAACATGACCAGTGGGTGCAACACCACAGGTAATGCTAAGAGAAAGTGTGAAACCAGAGTTTTAGAGATTTTTAAGGACTTTCTCTCATTTTCAAAGCTTGATATGTAGAGCTGAGGTTTAAGACTTGCAAAGGAGGTATGTATGAGTGGTGATAGACTCACATAGTTTACAGAAAGTCACAATGACAATTTTTTGTGTAACATGCGCTTTGATGATGATACTTGAGGAGTTCTGCTTTATTTTTCTATTTTTTCAATGACGTCTCTGTCTTGATGGTGCATATATGACTATGATGATTGGATTATGTTGATGGTGTTAGACCCACCAACATTCAAGGGATCTCCCCAATATGAAGTCCCAATTAGATCTCACACTGTGTAGGAGTCCCATCTGATATAAACGCTCTATTTCCAAATCCTTAAATATTTTCCTTGGCTCTAATTATCATCAAGAGAGAGGGATGCAATGGTGCCTTTTAAAAGCAAGAAGGTGTGCCTGGTGAGTGTTTAGTTGTAAATGTGTAGAGGTTCTTCTACTGCAACGAGGGGAGAAAAGTGAGCCTCTAAGTGAGAGGTAGTAGTACCACCCAAGAAGAGACACACATGAACCAGAAGGATCCATCTAACATCCATCAGAATAGTCCATAGAGGATGCAATGATCATTATAGCCAAAAAAATAAGAAAGGTCTGTCTACTATCCCGTGGAATAGTACATAAGGATGGGACATTGATAACAACCATATCAATATGATAATTACTAAAACAACTAAAATAGTTCAACTATCTTAGCACATGTGAAAGCAAACATGAAATACAAACATCTACGAAATAGTCTTACAAACATTCATAATCCATGCATGAAGAACATGCTGGCCCTTAAGGCTTCTTTTATTAAGCAAAATTTCTAAGACACATGTTTACAATGTATATCACTAACTCCAGTAGTGGATAATTGGAGCCACTCATTTCTCCTCAAAGAAATAACTTATCTCTCTAATGCTTTGCAGGAAGAGCTAAGGTGAAAAGTTATTTTCTCATACAATGAGGGAATATATATAACGAAGGGGTGACGCTTCCCCTTTCTTGTGTGTTTGACTACCCTCATGTCTATTTGACTTACTATGACTCTTCATATTCCACACATGTCCTTTGGAATTTCGCTTTACAAACATTTCTGAAACATATGTTACATCATTGGCCAAAAGGTGTGGCATGTGACTACTCATGACATATGACACAAAACTGCTGAGATGGAATGGATGAGGATGTGGCAATGTCAAGCCACTATTGCTGCTAAGTGTTGAATTTCTACTTCTTGTTTTCACCTTCGTATGACTTGGTGATAAGGAATCTTCAATGATCTTAAGCATTGAGTTGCAATTGAAAAATGATGTCTCTACTACTTCTCTTGATTGATTAAGTTGTGTATTTTGCTACAAGCGTGTCTTTCAGTAAGCTTCCCTCCTTCATCTCCTTATTCATCATCTTTCCATGGTGTGATAATGTACCCACATCTGCAATTCACTCATGATGAGACAACATCAGTCTGAAAACCTCCTAGTATAATATAATTCATTTTGATCCATTAATTGAGCCAAAACTAGGTGACAAGATGGGAGAGAGGGTTCAATGACTATGCAATGTGCAGTTTCAACAACTAGGGGAAAAGCTTGAGCTCTGAGATTATGCAGTGTGCAGTTCAGGAAGGACTAAGGGATAAGACTATGAAGTTTATGAAGCCAGTGGGATAGGCTAAGGGAATGACCATTGAGAGGACATACTTTAGAGTTTTGGAAGATAAGGGAGGCAGGGCTAGTAACTGCACAATTTTGAAATTCAGAGGCTCAAGGGATGAGCTTGAGGCTTGTGATTTCACGGTGCATAGTGAAGGATAGGTTGGAAGGAATGACTGTGCAATTATTGAGTTCAAGGCCGAAGCTTGATCACAGGGACTATGCAATACAATAATCCTGGGAGATAGGAATTGCACATTGCACAATGTTAAGGGGAAAGGTCTTAGCTAGAGGATTGGAATTATGTAGTTCGTAGTTCAGGGAGGCTACCAAGTTGCTTAGTTGGGAAGACTTCTCAGAAATGGCTAAGTGTAAGACCGGTTAAACTGATGTGAATAGTGATAAGATTTTGACTGTGATCTCACACTTAGAATACTTGACAACACAACAACATAGAAATCCCAAGACACATGAAAAATTTATTTCCCTCCTTTTGACCACTTTACGACCATTTATGACAAGTGCGACACTTAAGGTAGACTTTGGGATGAACGTGATGACACTTGTCTGACATTACTCAGAACTTTGTGAATGAGTGCGAAAGATGTTTACATGTTAGGAAAACTAATATACACAAAGATAGACCCTTAAAACCATTAGAATAGTCTTGTACATATTTTGTGACACTTAATCATGCCAAAATACGATAGTTTACCCATCATGCAAAAGGGAACAAAATGCTTCAATAAATCTCATGAAATAAGCTTCAATGTTTGCGAACACAATGTGCAATACCAATGAAGGCTCTGAAATTGAATGTAAGCCAAAATTTTGGAGGGTGTTGTAGTAGCTACAATACTTGGTGACACATTGGTTGAACTCCAACTTCTTTATCTTGGTTAACTTCTTCTATACAGGGCCTTGGTTCTTCATGGCGTATTGATTCATTGTGCAGATTAATTTGGTCTTCCCACTTACTCCATGAATACATGATCCCCTTTATGATTTATCAGTTGAACACAATGTAAGATTCAACGATATCGCAATGTTTCAAATTGGGAAGAGTAGTGTAGCTCGCGATCTTAATATTTTCAGAGTATAATTTTTCATCTTAGGTGTTGCTTCACTGCGAGTAGGCCTGGACAATACCCGAGCAAAGTCACACAGGAACACACACATTGCTCCACTTCTAGCGAGCCTGGACATCACCCCGATGGATTTTTTTGCTTCACCTCTTTGCATGAGAAGCCTTTCTTTTCTTCACCTTATTTATTTATTTTAAAAAGGATTTTTCATTGAAACTTATTTATTTTGGGGTAGAAGAGGGATCCTGATTTATTGAGAGCAAAGGAGGTTGTTCCTTTAGAGAAGTATATAGAGACATCTGAATTAGGTTTGCTCATTTAGATTTTTACCCTTCTGCACTTCTACTAATTGGATAAGAATGAAAACACCAAAACAAAAAACTGATTGTGGGCATAAGGTTTCCTGAATAGACACAGGTTCATGGTTGGACCAAAACTCTCCTTATGGACGGATCGTATTTTCTGTTGGAACTTCATCGACCAAAAGATATAACCAACACAAGGAATATGGATAGAAGGTTAGCCAAATGTTGAAGTGTCACAAGACTCTTTAGAGTTCAACCACACGCATACTAAGAAGCCATAACATTTTAATGCACAATATTTATTTACATGACTAAAACAAACAAAATTAAAGAAAATGAAAAAGAAAAGACTATGTACACAGTGTAGGGCATAACCCCAAATCTTCATTGAAAGTAGTTTTTTAAGTCTTTGCCATTGACAAGGAAATATTCAATCTTCACATTAAGTGATTAAAGATGATAAGTGTGTTGGCCAAGATTTTCGTGGAAAGTGAATGGCCCAATCCACAGGGGCTGAAACTTAGCGTGTTTTCCTTTATCCTCATGGGCTTTGTCCCACTTCAAGGCTAAGTCACCTACACTGAAATTTTTCTTCCCTACAAAATTCTTGTCGAACCACCTCTTGATATGACTATGGTGAAGTGATAATCTTTATTTTGCTTTCAACCTTACAATTTGTGAAGGGTGTTCATCCTACGTTGCACTAATAAGCATGGCTTGCCTTGGGATTTTTGCGAAAGTTGGAGCGTAGGCAAGTATATGTTGGGTGGGGGGATGGCTTCTTTTCCATATACTAGGAAGTAAGGGGAGGTGTTAATAGAGGGATTTGGCATGACTCAGTCAGCCCATAAACCATTAACCAAAGCGAAGGGCCAGTTTCACTACTCAGAGAATATGGTATTTTTAATGATGCAAATTAGGTTCTTATTTGTGGATTTAACAAGACCATTCCCCTGCGAATAATAATTAGCTGAATGTTTCAATATAATATCATTTTCCAATGAAAAACCATAAAGTCTTAACGATGAAAAATATGTTGTTTTGTTGAAAACAAGAGAAGTAGGAATGTTGAACCTAGAAATGATTTTCCACTGAAGGAAATTTATGCCTTCTTGATCATTCACCTACTTGAGAGGAACTGCTTCTATCCACTACGTGAAATAATCTGTAGTAGTGAGGATATAACGATGCTACTTCGATGAATGTAGAAATATTTCTCCAATAATATCCAAGCCCCATTGTTGAAAAGGCTCTTCCACTACAATGGGTTGCAATGGGGTGACTAACCTCTTGCTTCTGTCGCCACACCTCTGACAGACCAGACACTTGTGCGCGTAGGCATGAGCATCTATGAATAATTTAGGCTAACAAAATCCACCCCACATCGCTTTATGTGATGTTGTGTTACCCGCAAAATGTACCTTGATTAGTTCATCATGGAGATCATGCAAAACTTTCTCTAATCATGTACTTCCAAACACCTCAGCAATACTCCATTATGGCGCTTTCTAAAAAGCACCCCATGGATCAGCTGATAAAATAATTTTTTGAGTTTGAGTGCCCTATTTTCCATGTGGATAGATGGGAGGGAAGGGTGTCATGCTCAAGGTATTGCCGCACATCTGTTTACCAAGAGTTCGTGACAGTAGTGGGGAAGCTTGTTTGACATTGTTTCGATTTCTTGTTCCCAACCCGTGAGATCTTCTTCTTCCTTTGTGTCCACTATTTTTGTTACTAGTCAACATAGATTGTGGCCCTCGATTGTGTGAATTGGTTTAAATTATAAGTCATATTATTGTAGACCATTCATCCAATTTTCTCTCCTCTCACCCATATCTTGTTTGAAAAATAATGATATGACTGTTGGGCGGGAAACAAAGATAATACAATGATTTTTCTAGAAGATAGGGCTGAAAATGCTTCGCCGCCTTGTAAAATGAATAAGCTTGCTTGTTAATGATGGGATAATTGAGTTCAGGTCATTGAAGACTAGTGCTCATGAAAGATATAGGCCACTCATTATTTTGGTCATCCTTTTGTGTGAGCATAATGACTAGAAAAGTGTCAAAAGAAAAGGTGTAGAGAAAAATATCTCTGCTGAAGTCTGGGCTATACAATGTAGGTGCTTATGCGATGGCTTGTTTGATACAATAAAACGCATCATTTTCCCTTCTATCCCATATGTATACTTCATCCTTATTTATCATCTCATGTATTGGTTTAACAATCTAAGCGTAATCGGAAATGAACTTGCGGAGGAAATTAATTTTCCCCATAAAGGATTGCATAGATTTTTATTCATTAGGAATGGAATATGTGTGATTTCTTTGACCCTCCCCATTTCCACTTTAGTCCTACTCTTAGCAATGATATGGACCAAGAGGTTTCCCTTAGAAACTCCAAAGATACTCTTCTTAGGATTAAGAGATATCCCGTACTTGCGACATCGCTCGAAAAATTTCTTCAAGTGGCATATGTGATTGGATCTCTGTTTGGAAAACACTGTAACATCATCAAGATTGATCACTACGCTCTGTCCAATCAATCCCCATAATATGATATACATGGCATGTTGAAATGTAGCACAAATGTTAATCAACACAAAATACATTCAATTGAATGCGAATGTGCCCCACTTCATTTGAAACATTGTTTTAAGCCTATCAGGCTTTGAGACCAAAAATTGGTTGTATCCTGAATATCCTTCTAAGAAAGAAAACATTTCTAACCCTGATACTGTTTGCAATATCTACTCCATAGATGACAGGTAGTTATCTTTTTCTGAGGTGCAGTTCAAATTTTAGAAATCAACACATAAGCAGATTTCCCCAACTTCTTTATTACTGGGACCAAGTTTGATACCTAGGTGGAGTGTCGCACTTCGTATATGATCTGATAATCCAACAATTTCCTTAACTCCTTTTGAATAAGAGGTTCAAGCGTTGGATGTACTAGTTTTTGTTGAACTGGCTTGGCCCCTTCTTTTATCAGAATCACGTGTTGGATAATTCATGTGTCATAAGTTTTAAGTTCATCATACATCCACGCGAATACATCTCGATATTGCCTGAACAAGAAAATAAAGGTTTTCCACTCTTGTGGTGTACAACAAGTACCAATATTAACAAAATTTAGATCCTTTCACGTTCCCAAATTGATCTGCTTGTGCAACATCGTGAAACTATGGGTTTTAGAAATAACAGGTCCCCGAAAGTGGTTTTGTAGGTCATACAACTTTTCCAATGATACCACACCTTTCGCCATGAGATTTCCTTTGCTTGAGCTAGCTTCATCCTACAAGGTCCTTTCAGGCTCGTCTTCATCAATTGTTATGTTCTTGAAAACATCAGCATTTTCCATGAATTTCAGTATCTAATGATCATCATTGAAAATGCGTAAACTAGTGATATTATTAGGGACGTATGTATATAAACAATTTCAACAGAAAAATGTCCCTTAATAGTGATAACCTAGAAACAAAATTTTACAATGCATCTGCAGATGCGTTATGCCTTCTAGGAACATTAATAATATTAAAATATTGGAATTGTGAAATCAAATGCCATACCTCTTGTTGATAGATTTTAGGATGAGGTGACACATAATGTACGGTATCAGGCACCTGTCGCACAACAATTTCTAAATCACCTATTTCTTTTAGGATTGCAAATTTGAGGTAAATGGCTATTTGCAAGCCCAAGAAGAGTGCCTCGTATTCTGTAGTGTTGTTCGTGCACTCAAATTCCATGCAACTAGAGATCAGTTGTTTTCTATGCAATGGGTCTATTAAAATGAAACCAGTTCCAAAGACCTCTTGTGTTATGGAACCATCAAAGTACAAATTCCACATATCATATGTATAAGGACTGGGAACTACACTAGTACTATTATTACTAAAACTAACTATACAAATGTCATTTTCACCAGTTGGACTAGGAAGGAGCTCAAACTTTTTATCTGGTGGAACTGGGAATGGTTTTGCAAGATAACACCCCAGTTGTGTTTCCAGGAAGCAATTGTCAAAAATAAGTTCTGTGAAATCCACTGTTTCATTGTGTCTACTCAAGGGAGTAACAATATGTTTCATGTATCTCTTTGAATTAACCTAGATCTGATTATTTCTTCCCTTATACAAAATCCATAAATGTGACCAGTCCGTAGCAAAGTACCCTTGTAGCTTGCTCGACCAATATTTGGTCAACAACACTCCATATGATTCTAGAATGTCCAAAATCACTATGTTGATACATTGGTGGACTCACTCATCAAATGATAAATGAATAATAACATCTCTAAGTTCACCAACTGCATGGACAAGAGTTTTGTCCATCTGAATGATTTGTGCATCTATTTTGTCCCATTTTGCATTGATTGTCTTGGCGACATTTAATGGAATTACGTTCACCAATGCACCAGAATCAACTAAGAAATCATGTACATTGAAATTGAAGATCTCAAAAGCTAACATAAAAGGAGGGCGGAGTGTATTTGCATCCATTGTTAAAGCGTTAAGTACTAATTTGAGGGAACCAAAGGACGTACTAGATCCCATGTCAAAAGATGCATCATTACTTGCTGTGGACTACCCAATTGTGTGTAAGAGGATGTCCTACTGGCTCATGATCTGTGTTAGTCTGAATATTGAGATGTTCGTACGAACCTTCATCATGTCATCAACTATGTTGTAATCTACAATGGGAAGGATGAATTAAGTGTTTAGGGGTGTGACTTGGTTTATGACTTCCGAAATGTTGGTCTTACTTTTAATACTTATAGAAGCACTTTTAATTGGAGTTGCATTACTAGAATTGCTATGAGTGTTCTATGTTGAGTTGACGGGTGGATTGCTCTTTCTTAACATGTTTTCTTTGAGTTTTTTCTTCATAAAATATGGTGCAGTGGTTGGCCCTTGGCTTCTCAGATTGTACCAGTTGGATTTCTTCTAGGCCATACCATCACTCAGAGGCTATTTGTCGGTTGTACTCTTTTGGGCTGTGAGTGTGAAATTAAACATGTTTACTACATGCCCCACACTCGGAGTCTCTTTGGTTGCAACAATTTTTGGCTTTTCTTCTGTAGGCCCAGTATGCTCCTTATCCATTACCGAGTCAACAAGATGCATAGCAAGAATTATCATGGCATGATTCCATTTTGGAAATGTTTTCTCGGAATGATATTCTTTATTGGTATATGCCCATGTTTTCAATATTCAATACAACGTTGGAGCTTTGCGCAAACTTAGCTAGTTGGTTGCTAATATCGCTAGAATTTGCAGTCGTTCTAAACAGGTTGAACTTAGGAGGCTTTCTATTCACAGTGATCTCACTTGACCTTTTTTGAGCTCTGCCAATTGATTCAACAAAGTATTGATAGTACAGTTCATGCTCTCAAGATCAATAGTTTCTTTCTCTTTGGCCTTGCTCACAAAGGCTTGTGACCTTTTACCCGTGTCTTTGGAGTCTTTGGATGGTTCATCATCTGCCATGACTCTAATCATGCACAAGTCCTTTTTTCAGTTGCAATTTACTCTTTATAATTTTCTCTCAACATTTGTTTCGTAGTTCTCTTTACAAACTGCACAATGCTAGTCGACAAGGTAGAAGTGTAGTAATCAATAGTGATGTAGTCATGAGGTTTAGTGTTTGCTGAGAAATTATTCAAAATGCGGTTAAACATCTGATTGAAATCTTTCACTTTTTCCTTTTTCTCCATCTTGAGATTGCCCAACTCTTTCAATAACATGGCGGGGGTCTTTTCATGAACAAATTCCTCAAGGAAAATTTTCTTAAACCGCCTCCAGTTCTGGATAGAATTTGGAGGAAGAATATGATACTATACAACTGCTCTACCATCTAAGGAACATAGAAATAGTCTACATGTAACATCATCATAGTGTAACTCAAGTGTTTTCAGATGTAGGTAGAAGTTGTCTAGATGATCCTTCACCTTTAATTCTCTATCAAGGTCATACTTAGTTATGAGATTTTCTGGCTCCCTTGACATCTTCTGTAACAAAACCAGTAATGTAAGTGGGCCCTGAGACATCCAAACCAAATCTTGGTCTTCCATGTTTTATTCATTGTCTCCCCCTTCTTCTTTAGAATTTGATTAGTCTTCTTGCTCTTCTTCTTCTTCTCCACCCAACCCACGAAAAGTACTGTCTGAGAGAACTACGTTATCACCATCAACATTGTTGAAGGTTGTTCTAGTTTTTTAGTGTTTTCTTCAGAGTTTACCAACTATTCAAGGGTGGTGAGAACCAACTCTTCAACTGTTGAAACCACTACCCGAGTAGGGGTGGTTTGGTTCTTCTTCAGAAACTATGGAAGCTTTTTTATTCTAGGTATCAATCCAATAGCTCTCGCAAATTTCCAGGTGATGGGAAGGATAGCTCGAATTTGTTTGTGAGTGAGTTCCTAAGGCCGTGTAGTCTCAGGGAGAGAAGAGTTACCAACTTCAATATTTCATGTAGGGGAGTTGTTGGTAATGTTACTTTCTTGACAAGAGGAAGTAAGATTTGGGTTGGTGGGGTTATCATCCATAAAAGTCTAGTTTTCCATCCTTCTAGTGCCAGAAATGTTGATGGTGTTGGACCTGCCAACATTCTGGGGATCCCCCCGATATGAAGTCCCAATTAGACCTCACCGTTTGGTGTAGGAGTACCATCTAGTATAAAGGCTCGATTTCCAAATCCTTAAAGATTTTCCTTGGATCTAGTTGCTAGCAAGAGAGAGGGATGCAATGGTGCCTTCGAAAAGCAATAAGGTGTGCCTAGTGAGTGTTAAATTGTAAATATGTCGAGGTTATTCTACTATGGGGAGGGGAGAAAAGTGAGTCTCTAAGTGAGAGGTACTAATATCACCCAAGAAGAGACACACATGAACTAGAAGGACCAGTATAGCCACTCCATGCTCCTCAAAGAACTATCTTATGTCTCTAATGCTTTGCGGGAGGAGCCAAGGTGAAAATTCCTTTTCTCATACAATGAGGAAGTATATATAACCAAGGAGTGATGCTTCCCCTTCCTTATGACTCTTTGACTACCCTCATGACTTTTTGACTTCCTATGACTTTTCAAATTTACATGACTCTTCGTATTCCACATATGTCCTTTGGAATTTCACTTTACAATACATTTCTAAAACATATGTTACATCATTGGCCACAAGGTGTGGCATGTGACTACTCATGACATAACATGACATGAAATTGCTGACATGGACTGCATGATGATGTGGCAATGTCAATCCAATGCTACTATTAAGTGTTGAGTGTTTTATTATTCTTTTCACCTCTGCATGACTTGGTGATAAGGAATCTTCAATGATCTTAAGCCTTGAGTTGCAATCATAGAATTATGTCCTTTCTGTTGTTGAAATGTGCAACGAGAAATGATAAAAATAGCACTACTATAAATAGTCGGGTTATAAATAGCAGCTTAACCATTGGTGATCTTAGCAATAATGGGTGAAAAGTGAAAGTGCTAAAATATCTTTTCTAAAAATAGCATTTCGAGATCCCTTCTTATTTTAGTCAGTCCTTGGACTAAACATATGAAGTAAAATTCGAATTTGATGTTAACAAGTGTTTGTAAATTGATTAATTAATTCATCTTGAGTTAATTAGTTAAGGAATTGTGAACATGAAGTCTATGTGAGGACATGTAATAGTTTCTCCTTTGATTGAGGGATTTATCCATCAGTTAAAGAGTTAAGGATGAGTTGTAATATTGAGTTGTAATTAGTTGGTTCAGTTAACTTAGTCAAGTCCAGTTAGATTAATTTAACAGTTTGTTAAATTAATGAGATTTTAGTTAGTTAATGCTTGCATGCATGTAACTACTGTATTTCAGATAACTGAGTATTCACTCATCGATAAATCATGCATGTCAATTTATATAGAGACCCACTTGAAATCAGAGAAGGGGCAATGTACTATCAGTTGGATGAATATTTTTCCTATAAAGGAAGCTCATCCATGATGAGGATTTATCTCCTTTAGGACTGCGTAGTTGGATTAGAGGTTAGTGGGTGTGTGAAGAGGACAATTCACACAAGTGGTTGCACTGGACCCCAATTAGAATTGCATAAAGAAATAGGAGGCTTGGAGGGCAGACCAGAGGTTAGATAGAGGCCTTTGATTTTCTATGAGTAGTAGAGGTATTGCAGAGAGAGTAGGATAGATTTTGAGCTGATTCTTTTTGTAATACTGGCTATATTTCCACTTGTATGATAATATAGAGTTGGCGTTTTAGGTTGAGGCTTTCCTCGGGTCATATCTTCTATGTTATGTGTGATTGATTTCTCCATATTAGTTATATGTGTTCTTATTGATGTTGCTCATGTTCAATTAAGCTTCTGCTAAATTGGTTGTAGAATTAGATAAGTATTTTGCTTTAGTATATTGCATTACCAGGTGATCTATAGGTGGGAATTTCTACATGGTATCAGAGCACAGGTCATCAAGGAAGAACAATATACAAGAAGGGAGAAGTTGAAGTTTGTGGTTTCTGAATATTGAATTGAGTTCTTATCACATCTATTTCACCAATGGCGTTAAGTGGTTTAAGAATCGAATATGCCCTTGATGGAAGTTCAAATTATATAGCCTAGAAGGATATCATGGAGGCAACATTAGATGATAATGATTTAAATGAATTCATTGATCAAGAAGTCCAGAATCTGACTGATGCTACTCAACTAGTGTAATGGATAAAGTGTGTGGCTAGAGCAAGGAGAATCCTCCTGGAGGGAGTTCGAGATCACATTTTCTCGAGCCTCCATGGGAAGGAGACTCCATTTTCGATGTGGAAAACATTGAAAGATCTTTATCAGAATAGCAGCGATTGGAAGAAGCTGGTGCTGAAAGATAGGCTTCGAAAGATCAAGTGCGAAAAGGTAGACACAATCTCTACGTTCCTAAACAAGCTCACCACCTGCAGGGATGAGCTTGGAAGCATAGGGATCGTGACAACTGATGATGACATCATGAATCTTGCACTCCTCGGTCTTCCTAAGAGCTAGCATAACTACCAGGACTCAATTAATGGAAGACAAAAATTGCTATATTTGGAACGAATTTGGTCAGATTTGATGCAGAAGGAGATAAGGCAAAGTACCAGGGATGGATCTTCATCAAAACAATATGAAGAAGAAAATCTAGCTTTAGCAAGTAAATCTAAGAAAGGGAAAGGGAAGGCATCCCAATCCAAATATTCTCATGGTGGGAAGAAGGTTGACAAGTCAAAAGTGTGATGCTTTCACTGTCATGAAGTGGGCCATTATGTAATGAATTGTCCACAAAAGAAATCCAAGAAGGGTTCCTCCAAGGGATCTGATGGTGATGCATTAACCTCACAATTTGAGCTCGATTTCTCACTTATCGCATGCATGGTTTCATCCATGGTGGGATGTGTTTGGAACCTAGACAGTGGAGCTTCTTTCCACATGTCGGGTGACAAGAATATTTTCAGTACATTAGAGGAGAAGGATCTCCAGATGTGGATCAAGATGGGCGATGATGGAAAGTACTATGTCTCCAGTGAAGGTACAATTGTGTTTTAGAGGGAGCATGCTCCTCTCATCTTATCTGCTATTAAGTATGTACTAGGTTTGAAAAATAATCTTGTGTCTGTTTCTATGCTAGAAGATAAAGGCTATGATGTAGTCTTTAGTAAAGGAAAAGTTTTCCTGAGGCATATCGGCACTGGACAAACCAAGTGAATAGGGATTCAAGTAAAGGATCTCTACAAGCTAGAGGTAGATGACTGTGCTGTGCTAAGTTCCAAAGCAGAGGTGGTGCAAAGCCAAGATGTTGGCGAGCTATGGCATAGAATACTAGGCCACTTGCATCACGGGGACTTGAAGATCAAGCAGCAAATTTCTACCAACTTACCCAAGGGATAATGGAGCAAAGAGATACATGCAAAGGATGCACCCTGGATAAGTATGCAAAAGCCTCCTTTTAGGATCAAGATAGTAGAGCTAGAGCAATCTTGGAGCGATTTCACTCAGATGTATGTGGACCATTCTCTACAGCCTCCACCACTAAGCAAAGGTGTTATGTTATTTTTATTGATGAGTTTTATCATAGATGTTGGATCTACTTTATGCAAAATAAGGATAAGACCTTCTTGAGGTTTTGTGAGTTTAAAGCCTTGGTAGAAAAAGAATCAGTAAAGAAAGTAAAATATTTGCGTAGTGACAATGGTGGAGAGTATGTTTCCCAGCAATTTAAACACTTCTATGTAGTAGAAGGAATTAAATGGGAATTGACAACACCTCATAACCCATAACAGAATGGGGTGGCCGAAAGGAAGAACATATCTATTGTGGGAGCAACTCGAGCGATGTTGCATGAACAAAGCCTACCACTTCATCTGTGGGTTAAGGCATGCAATACAATAGTGTACTTTAAGAACAGAAGTCCTCATCATATTTTGGGGATGAAGACACCTATGGAGGCTTTTTCGGGGAAGCAACCAGATGTGAGTCACTTCCGCATCTTTGGATCACCAGTATTCTATCATGTGACCAAAGATGCTCGGAAGAAGCTAGACCCAACAGCTGAGTTGGGGATACTTGTGGGCTACACAGATACACCCCACAACTATCGTGTGTTTTTGCCTTCCAGTCAGAGGACCGTAGTGCACAGGGATCTGAAGTACGATGAGCAGAGAGCCATTCGAGTATCACTTGAGAGGGAGCTCAAGTTGCATGGTGATGTGGAAATTTTAGTTCCAAAGGAGGAGGAGCCTCCTAATGATGTGGATTAGCCACATGCAGAGGGTCCAGTAGTGGAGACCACCACTCTTGGAGAGTCTTCCAGAGACCATCGGAAATGCTCGAGAGAAGCTGATAGATTGATGCTAAATGTTATAGAGAATGTGGGGCAACCATCCTCTCAGCGCAGATAGAGGATATCTCTCGAGAGATACACTGGCTACATGGCCCTGGTTGGGGAGTGTGTAGCAACTAAACCTTCTTCTTTTCAGGAGGCAGTGCATCAACTAGTCTCGGTTGATGCAATGGTAGAAGAGTACAATTATATCATACAGAACAGTATGTGGGATGTTTTCCCTAGACCTGGGGACAAGTCAGTGGTTAGTTCCTGATGGATTTACAAGGTAAAGCAAGCAACTGATGGCAGTGTTGAGAAACACAAGGCAAGGTTTGTTGCTCGGGGTTTCTCATAGGTTGAGGGGATCAACTACAATGAGACCTTTGCTCCCATAGCAAGGTACTCATCTATCATATTGATGATATCTCTATCAGCTCAGATGGGTTGGAAGATCCATCAGATGGATGTGAAGACGGTGTTCCTTAATGGGAATATTTAGGAAGAGGTATACATTGAGCAGCCCAAATGATTTGAGACCTTCGATCGCAATCGCATGTTTTCCGACTCAAGCAAGCACTGTATGGGTTGAAGCAAGCACCCCGTGCTTGGTATACTAGGATCAACAATTATTTCACCAGGTTGGGCTTTAGCAAGAGTGAAGCAGATGCGAACCTTTACCACATCATGGTAGAAGGTAAGCTATTGATTATTGTACTTTATGTCGATGATCTGATTTTGATATGTGATGATCAGCTGATCAAATCTTGCAAGGAGGACCTTGCAAGAGAGTTTGAGATGAAGGACATGGGCCTCATGCACTACTTTCTAGGCATGGAAGTGTGGTAGAAAGATGGTGAAGTATTTGTGTCTCAAGGCAAGTATGCCAATGAGATACTCAGGCGCTTTCACATGGAGAAGTGCAAACCCATGCAAACTCCTCTAGCTGGAACTGGAGGAAGGAGGATGCTACTTCAGGTGAGGTAGTAGTTTCTACTGTTTATTGGAAGCTAGTGGGTTCACTTATGTATTTGGTGAACACACGGCTCGACTTATGCTTTGCGGTGAACCAACTGAGTCAAGCTCTGGTTCATCCTACCAAGCTATTTTGGAAGGCAATGAAGCATGTTCTGAGATATCTCAGAGGCACTACATAGTACGGATTATGGTACAGACAAACAGAGGGAGTGAAGTTGCAAGGCTTCACAGATGTAGATTGGGCTGGTGGTCCATCAAACTGGAAGGGCACTTTTGGAGGAATCTTCAACCTTGGTTCAACCGCAGTTTCTTGGTATAGTAGGAAACAAATATCAGTTGCACTTAGCTCAATAGAGGTTGAATACATCATTGCCAGTTAGGCATCATGTGAGGCCATTTGGATGCAGAAGATTCTAGTGGGATTGTTTGGTCACATGATGGATCCTACAGTGATATACTGTGATAATCAGAGTTGCATAAAACTATCTGAGAATCCAGTGTTTCATGACAGGTCCAAGCATATAAATATCTGTTACCATCATCTACGGGACTGTGTGGTCAAGAGGATCATGATGTTTCAATATGTTTCGACCAAGGAGCAGGATGCATATATTTTGACTAAGGCATTGTCAAAATGCAAGTTCGAGTTCCATAGAGACAAGATTAGGGTTACTGATAATCCCTTTCTTATTGAGAGGGAGTGTTGAAATGTGCAAAAAGAAATGCTAAAAACAAAAAATGCTAAAAATAGCACTGCTATAAATAGTAGTTCAGCCATTGGTGATCTTAGCAACAATGGGTGAAAATTGAAAGTGCTAAAAATAACTTTTCTAAAAATAGCATTTCAGGATCCCTTCTTATTTTAGTTAGTCCCTGGAATAAACATAGGAAGTAAAATTCGAATTTGATGTTAACAACTATTTGCAAATTGATTAATTAATTCATCTTCAGTTAATTAGTTAAGGGATTATGAACATGAAGTCTATGTGAGGACATGCAACAGTTTCTCCTTTGATTGAGGGATTTATCCATTAGTTAAAGAGATAAGGATGAGTTTTAATATTGAGTTGTAATTAGTTGACTTAGTTAACTAAGTCAAGTCCAATTATATTAATTTAATAGCTTGTTAAATTAATGAGAGTTCAGTTAGTTAATGCTTGCATGCATGTAACTACTGTATTTAAGATAACTGAGTATTCACTCATGGATAACTCATGAATGTCAGTTCAGACAGAGACCCAGTTGAGATCAGAGAAGGGACATTGGACTATCAGTTGTGTTACACTAAAATTTTTCACAATGACTATCTGCAGTTAGTATGGCTCCATCAACAGTCATACTATCCTCCTTGGCAAGCCTTATACCTCTGCTCTCCATGTCAAACTTCAAGAAAGAGAGAAAGTCATTAAAAAACATGTTTATCTCTGGGTACGCAGGTTATCTCTACCTTACCTGCGTTTACTCACTCCAAGTTCATTATACCTGCGTACTTGTACGCGCTGTATTCCAAGGGATGGGTGCGTACCCCTGTAAAGGTCAAAAGGCGCGAGTTTCATCTTAAAAAAGTTACTTGTGGTCATTTCTAGAGCATTCTAGAAGATTGTTTGACGTGTATTGAGCGCCTCCAGATGGTTCATGCATCCCTATGAAAGAGGAACTTAACCCATTGATGTTGGACTTGATTAACTTCCTCTAGAACATTATAAATATAGGCATTAGGCCAGAGGAGGGGAGGTTGAAAGCTGAACATTCCAAAGGGTAGATGCTGCTGGAATTAGGACATCCTTGTAGAAGCTTTTGAGGAGAGATTCCCATCCTTTCTTGTTTCATTTGGAAGTGGGTGAGCTTATCAAAGTAAAGGAAAACTCTTGCTGGACCCTGGGAGGAACTTGCACAACACCAAGGCTCAGGTTGTAAT
>APFE031055566.1:0-10599 GCA_000404065.3 Pinus taeda | reverse complement strand
CTCAGCAGCAGTTGAGTCAGTCGCAGGGATCCAGTGGGCAGGGATCAGGAGGATCAGGAGGTATATCTATGAGGATGTCAGGTCCATCAGTGAGCAGTGGCTCACTGATCCAGAGGGGTTTTTCCAGGGTCACGTTGACCAAAAATATCAGTGCTTTAATGTGTTTTAATGGTTGTTTATTATTTCTGATTTTTATTTCTGCAATTTCCAGCATTCTGTAAATTTTCCAGAATTTGTGTTTTCAGCAAATTTATTTTTAAGGAATTTAGACTTCTGTGATCCATAACAATGTTTAGAGAGTTTTCGGCGAAATCACATAAACCATACATTCAGCTTGTTGAATGTATGGTTATGGGAAAGGGCATTTAACTACATGGGAGAAATAAGGAGAAACTGAAAGCCAGGTGGGAAAACAGAAATTTTTACAGACCATAGCTCATCAAATGGAGTAGCTTCCTTCTTCCCATAGATGTTTGATGTGAAGTTACTCCATTCCTCTAGTAGTGCATTGAGCATTGCGATAGTCATTTCCTTCTCAGACATTATATCTCCCAACTCATGGAGTTTGTCTCTTATTTCTAACACCCTCATAAAGTAGATGCCATTCCTTCTTCTTTTGATATGATTCTTCATCATGTAGATTTCTTGCCTTAATGAGATCACTTCTCATGTAGTGCTTATAGAGAACAATTCTACAAGTTTGTCATATATTTATTTTTGATGTTTCTAGCATTAATACATAGGGAATGAGGGGATCCTTGATGGATTCTATGAGAATCCTTTGAGCCCTTACTTCCCCTTTCATGTACTTTTTAATAGATTGATATTCTTCCTTTGGAAGTTTTGTGATTGAACCCTTAACATGTTCCACAACTTCATTTTATATGGGGATTAAATCTGTCCTCTTCTTCCATGCAAGAAAGTTTGATTACCTAACCAACCTATTGCTCTCCTTGCAAAAATCAAATTGAGAATTTCTTACTGCATTTTTGAAGACTCCCTCTTTGTACGAAAGGGATTATCAACCACCCCTATCCTGCACCTATGGAACTTGAACTTCCCTCTTGACAAAGCTTTTGTAAAAATGTCAACATATTGCTCCTCTATCAGAATGGAGCGTAGAAACATCATCTGCCTCTAGACACAGTCCCATAAATGGTGATACTGGATATATATATTCTTGGATCGATCATGAAATACATGATTCTCAAAGATATTGATGCAACTCTGATTGTCACAATTGGATCCATCATCTGACCAAATAATCCAAGTATCTTTCTCATCCATATCGCCTCACGTGTTGCTTGATTTGCAGCCATGTATTATGCTTCTGTCTAGCTGAGCACCACATATATTTGCTTCTTATCATACCAAGAAACAACTGTGGACCAAACACTGAAAATTCCAATTGGTGTACTCTTTCAATCTGATGGAATTCTTGCCCAATTTGCATCTGCGAAGCCACACAACTTCACTCCCTTTGCTCATTTGTAACATAGTCCAAACTGGGTAGTGCCTCTAAGGCACCGTAAAACATGCTTAGTTGCCTTCCAAAATAGTTTGGTTTAGCTAACCATCACTTGGCTTATTTGTTTGATTGTACAACACATATTTGGTCATGTGTTTATAAGATACATGAGTGGACCCACTAGCTACCAATAAATGGTAGCATCCATTTCACCTGAAGAGGCATCCTCCTTCCTCTAGTTGTTCATTAGAGGTGTCTCCATGGGTTTACAACTCTCCATGTAGAATCTCTATAGTATCTTATTTGCATAATTTCCTTGAGAGACAAACAATTCCCCATCACCTTTCCATACTTCCAACCCAAGAAAGTAGTGCATGAGACCCATGTCCTTCATTTCAAATTCCCTTGCAAGGTCGTCCTTGCAAGATATGATCAACTACTCATCACTAGTTAAAATAAATTTTTCAACATATAAGGAAATAATAAGAAATTTATCTTCTATCCAGACTTGATGAGGTTTGCATCTGCTTCACTTATGGTGAACCCCAAACCAATGAGATAACTATCAATCCTGGTGTACCAAGAACGAGGTGCTTATTTGAGATCGTACAACACTCACTTGAGTCTGCACACATGAGAATCTTGATCAAATGTCTCAAAACCTTTTTGTTACTCTATGTACACCTCCTCCTTAAGAACCCCATTGAGAAATGTTAATTTTACACCCATTTGGTGGATATTCCACCCCATCTGCGTAGCCAGACCAAGAATTGATCTAATGGACAAGTACCTTGCTACAAGAGAAAAGGTCTCCTCATAGTCAATTCCCTCAACTTGAGAGTACCCCTTGGCCACAAATTTAGCCTTATACTTCTCTATGTTTCCGTTTGTTTCCTGCTTTACCTTGAAGATCCATCTCAAACTCACTATTAATTTATATGCTAGTCTTCAGACCTTTTCCAAAACATTGTTCTTTGCAATGGATTTGTATTCCTCCACCATTGCATCAACCCATACAGGTTGCTCTATTTCTTCCTCAAAATAGGATGCCTCAATCTCTATAAGCTCAGTCATAAGAGCCATGTGGCCAGTGTACCTCTCAGGTGACCTCCTTTGCTTACGCAGATTTGAAGGATATCCCACATTCTCGCTCGCATCCTGCACAAGTCAATCAACTTCCTTAGTTCTTTTTCTGCCTTCTCTAGAGGTTTTAGTTTAGTGAATGTCTACACTCTCTGATCCACAATTTGTGGTTTCTCTACAACTTCTTGAGGTTCCTCTTTTGGAAATAAATCTCATCTTTTGGTGGGATCTAAAGCTACCTCTCAAGAGAGCACCACATAGCTTTCTCCTCATCAAAATTTACATCCCTTCACAAAACTATAATTACGAGCGATGACAAGTACACATGTTAGCTGTGGGGAGTTTCTGTGTAACCCAAAAATACCCCCAATTTTGCAGCCAGCTAAAACTTATTTCTTCATTATTTGAAGACATGGCAGTAAACATAGGATCCAAAAATCTTGAAGTGCGACACATCCGGATTTCTTCCCGAGAAAGCATCCTCCGATGTAATCATTCCAAGAATCCAATGAGGACTTCGGTTATGCAAACAGACTGTGGTATTGCATGCCTCAATTCACAAATGTAGAGGTAAGCCTTGGTCATGTAACATCACCCTCATTGCTCCGAAAATGCTACGTTTATTTCTCTCACACACCCCATTCTAATGTGGGTTTTGGGGTGTTGTCAACTCTCATCGAATTCCTTCATTCGCGCATAAATTTTTAAATTCATTCAACACATACCACCTCCATTATTTCTCCTATGAGCCTTCACCTTCTTGTTGGTTTCTTTCTCAACTAGTGGCTTGAATTATATGAATTGGGAGAATGTCTCATCTTTCTTCTGCCTGAAGAGATCCAACACTTATGTGAGAAGTCATCAATAAAAAGGACAAAATATTTGTTTCTGGTAGTGGAGGTTATCGAGAAAGGTCCACAGACATAAGAGTGGATCCTTTCTTGGACTACATATGCTTTGTTGTCATGATCATGGAATGCAATTTTTATGTACTTCCACAAGGTACATCCTTTGCATACATCCTGCTGCTCAAGTGCTCCTTTAGGGAGGCTAGTGGCTATTTGTTGTATAATATTCAAGGTGCCATGATACAAATGGCCAAGTCTTATGTGCTAAAGTTCACCTACATCGTTGCCTTTCACTTTCTCTTCCGTAGTGCTTAATGTAACACAATCTTCCACATCTAACTTATATAGATTCTTCACAGAAACCTTGATATTTTTCACCTGTCCCGTGGCTATGTGTCTCAGGAATGTTTTTCCTTTGTTGAATATGACGTCATAACCACAATCTTCCAAAACTACAATAGACATGAGGTTTTTCTTTGGGCCTTGAAAAAACATGACATCCTTGAGCCTGAGAGTGGAGCCTGACTCCCTTTGAAAGGTGACTGTACCAATACCAATCATGTTGTACCTTCCATCGTCCCCGACTTGATGTGCATTTGGAGATCTTTCTCCTCTAGGTGACTCAAAAAATATCTACACCCTGTCATGTGGAACAATGCATCTGAGTCCACATACCACATGCTCCCCATCACTATGTTGGACATGCATGCGATAAGGGTAAAGCCAAGGTCCAACTGTGAAGCTAAGGCTTCACCCACTCCTCCTCCTAAGGTCTTGTTGCTTGCCTCTTTCTGTGGGAACTTCTTGGCATAGTGCCCGTATTCATGACAATGGAAGCATTTATTTTTTCAAAAACCTTTCTTCTTTCACCCTTGGTTGGATTCTCGTCTGGTTTGAGATTTCTTCCCTTTTCCCTTCTTTCCCTTTCCAACCAATGCAATGTTTTCTTCATCCTTGTCCTTGGATGAGGTCCCATCTCTGGTATTCTACCTTATTTCCTTTTGTAACAAATCATACCATAAGTGTTCCCTATTTTGTAGTTTCTCCCTCCTGTTCACTTAATCTTGATAGTTATGCCAACTCTTAGGAAGGCCTAGAAGGGGTATTCTTACCAAGTCATCCTTTGAAACAGTAACCCAACTCCTGCAAGCTCATCACAAACTTGTGTGAATGTCTTCGGATATTGCAGGATAGAGTCATTCTTCTACATCTTGATATTTCAAATTTTATCCTCGAGCACCAACTTTTTGTGGTCACTACTATTCTATAACAGATTTCTCAGTGTCTGCCACATTGCATAAGGATTTTCTTTCCCATGGAGATTGCTGACAATGTGGTCTCGTACTCCCTCCAATATTATTCTCCACAAATTGGCTACAACTTTCTTCCACTGAGCAAGGGTTTGGGCATCAAATTCTACTGGTTTTATAACATCTCTCTTGATGTATTCTAGCAATCCATTGTGATCAAATACCTCCTCCATGCAATCATTCGAGTCAATGAAATTAGATCTTCCTTCCAAAGCATACTCTACACTCAACCCATCGAAGGTCATGTTCTCATATCTTAAGAGATCTTGCTACACTAAACTGCAAATTCAAACCTCTTGAGAAACAAATTTGAAATTCCTACTCTAATGTGAATCCTGCTATGATATGATGTAGAAATTATGGTGTAGATTTACAACTGCTCATGAACTTTTTTCAAAATAATAAGACACTAACCTACTCTACTGCTCTACAAAAGTTAATTCACAATTTAGAACAAAAAATTAACACATGCAATAAGAAATAAAACACATCCACACAATATTTTTCCCAGGGAAAGAAATATGCTAAAAAATCCAATGCATTCTTGCATCAATATGATGAATATAGATGTATTACAATTGCTTTAATCAATTGTGCAAAACCTGTTAGTGAATAACTTATCTCTCTGCGCACTAAGAAGCTCAAACCCAAACTTTGTCAATTTCTGCCTCTACTTCAGCCCTTATTTTCTTATGCAATTCCTTCAGAAATTAGGCCCCTTTTAGTTAAGTTTTTTTCCAAAATGGATTGCGCAATTCCTAAGGTTGATCATGTGACTGCATGCAACACCTGTACACTCAAGACTAGTGTACAACTAATGTTACACTACCTTAGAGTCTCCACCATAGCTGGGGAACTCGAATTCTTTGCATGCACTAGCTATTTTGGGCTGATTAATCAGCTAACTAGATGATCATTGCATTTGATTGAATTCCCACTACACAAATAGACTTCCACTAGTTCCTCCAACAGTTAGAACTAGTTTAATTGAAAACAACCTGAGATAATTGACTTTGATTGCTACAAATTAGCAACCGCACATGCTTAACTGAACTCTAACTCCTCCAACTCAAATTTATTGGGTAAGATGGGTGACACAAGCCATGTCATACAAGCTAATTGCATCCAAGTTGTCTGTTGATGTGGAAATTCAAATTTTCTCAATTTAATAAAGGCAAAATCAAACTGAGAATTTCTTGGTGCATTTTTCAACAATCCTTTAAGTAAATCTAATCCATGTTGCCAATCCAGCACAACAATGTGCTAATAACAATAACCAAATGATATAAGTAGCGTTCAAACTAAATAAAACAGTGAAAAAATGCATATCGAAACACAAGCGATGGAAAGTCTGAAAATCACTTCAACTATGTTACCACCTACCCACATTCATCAAAAGTGCCTCCATCGCTCCTCTCACAATGTACACCTCTGTTGTCGGCCTCCATCACCCTAAATCCCATTAGTTGTTTTCCACCTCCATCGCTCTCCTTCCATAAGAACCCATCAGCAACGTAAAGATGAGCCCCTAATCCTTTACCTTTTCTACTAGCGCCTCATATTGAAAATTTTAAGACAAAACATTTATTTTGTCTTATAAAATTTCCCTCTATGTAGCAGTGTCGAATGTAAATACATACAAGTTGTCTCTAATCGTATCAATAGAGATTGAAGGGACAAAAGAGTAATTAATGTATGTGAAATCTTTCCAGGGAACGTTTTCACGTTCTTTAGAATCGGCTACCCCCACAAAATGAAAATCCCAACAAGTTGTTGTCTTTATATAAGATAACATGACTGGAAAGTGAAATAACAACGTTGGTATAGGTGCGATATGGTAATAGTCCGCAAGTTGGTGGACTTAGGGTGCACTGTTAGAGTCAATTTTGTAGTTGTTAGATAATATTTTCTTAAATTGATATGTTTTTGTCTTAATTGTTAATTGTCTTAAATGGGTTTCGTCTTAAGTGGTCATTGTCTCAAATATAAAGTTGTCTTATAATATCTTTGTCTCAATCCCTTTTTGTCTTAAATATGAAGTTGTCTTAAAATAATTTTGTCTTAAACTTTTTTTGTCTTAAAATAAAGTTTTGTCTTAAAAAAATTTTGTCTCAAACTCTTTTTGTCTTAAAATATTTTTTTGTTAAATTGTTTTTGTCTTAAATATAAGTTTGTCTTAAATTTTTTTTGCTTAAATTTTAAATTTTGTCTTTAAAAATATTGCCTTAAATTATTTTTGTGTTAAATATAAATTTTTATCTTAAAATATTTTTGTCTCAAATATTTTTGTCTTAAATTTTATATTTAAACCATTCAATTAATATTAAATTTAATAATTTACGCCACTAATTATCTTGTACCTTGTGCGTTGAACTCCCATATCCACCAAAAACAGAAATATTAAGATAACTTTGCCTTTGTCCACCGTGAATCAAAGAATTTGGTGTTATAAAGTGCCCTTGGCTTTGTGTGCTCTTACCCCTCGTATACGATGAATTGACTTTAAAGTACCGTAAAGGTTAAGAAACGTAAAGAAAGAAGTTGTCCACATACTATGAATGGGAGGAATGATGTTTAACAGAACAATAATTTTAGATTAGATGCTCTTTTGGATTCTCCATGGTTCTGCATGTGGGCAAGCTATGCTGTCACTTAGGAAGCGGTGGAACAATCCGTGATTATTTGTCATTTGAAATATAAGGATAAGATAATCAATATAAAGTAATGAGACAACCAGTAAGCAATTAGAATCTTCTTTATTATAATAAGAGACACTAAACCCAAAAATAGAAAAAACACAAAATAGCACAGATAAGTGAAACTGGAAAAAGAAGAGTATGTGCATTGGTGCATAGTCTGGCTTACAATAATATGAAAACAACACATGCAATAAGAGAAACAAAGACCAAGTCCGTTTAGAATTTGAATTGGATCTAAGTAGTCAGAGAAATTGTATTTGTAATATTTTTTGAGAAATTATATTTGTAATATTTTACATGATCAGGACTCCTTGGTGCCAAAGCATTTCCAAGGGCCGACAGCATCTCGACTATAGTTACAAATGCAGGCTGAAGAGTTTCTGTCTGCACTTTTTTTTTAGAGTACAGAAAGCCATGGTGGCTGTAATGGGGTCTGCAGATCAAAGAGTATAGGTTAGAATGTCCAACAATTTCACCCGAATTCTAATCAGAGCATTAAACAATTGCTTGACTTTACAGTCAAGTGCAGCAATCCCTTCATCAAAATCTGCCATGCATTTCTTCAGTGTGTCCACTAACGCTTTCACCTGTTCATGGTCCTTTGTCGCCTTCTGGTGCTTCTCGGCCAATAAAATATCATATAACCTTCTCACTAAAGCATCTTCACTTTCTAATTCATGCAATAGGCAACGGGAGGAGCCACACCTGTTGTGATTCCTGACCTTTTCAAACAAACTGCGGAGCCGGGAACAGTGCCCCACGAACACGCTGTTATTGCCTCGTCTGTGAAGAGATGGCCTCGGCAAGTCGACTGACAGGGCCTTGGCTACTGTTTTAAGCACAGAGACAGTAACCTCGTTGAGATTACGCATATCCTCTGATAAATCATCCGCCGATCTATTGACCGCTGAATAACTTGGGCAGGCTATAACCTCCTCAATATAAACCATTCCTTTCGATCTGGAAGTAGAAGGATTGCATTTGGCATTCACAGTGGTGATGGCACCTCTGCACACCGCCAACATATTGGTAGCTTTTACAAGTGGGGTCTGACTCATCTTGCTGATGTCCATCCCTGCACGATCCACAGAATGAATAGCGCCTTGAAGCAACATCTGGTATTGTTTCGCGTCCGCAATGTTATCGCTAACGGCGTTGCACATATCAAGAAGCTTCACTATGTCTTCCAGGGCGTCGTTAACCCACTTGGAATTGGAATTAGCCAGAGAGTGAATGTTGGAATATGCGGAGAGAATGGCATCCATAGAGGCAGCAAACCATTGGGCGGAAGGATTTGTCAATTGATCAGCAGACTCGAGGGCTCCCACAGAGTTCTCTTGATCTGCAATATGAAGAAATGGGTGGACTCTCTTTGCATCGCTCTTTCGCAGTGCCCTTACAAGAGTGAATGGAGCCATTCTTGTCTTTGTGTTCTTATTCGCTGCCAATGAAACCCCTGAAATCGATGGATCGATGAAGATCAGAAAGGAAGGATGGATTATAAAGAGCGATGGGTGAATGAATACATACGAAACCTTGTCAAAACGCACATGGGTTGCGTACATAGGATTATTGTGATTCCTTTCTTTTAAAAACCACTCTCCTCTTCTTTGGCCGCACCAAGAGACATGGACTGTGCATTAATTAAAAAGAGTAAAGTATATCATGGTAGGGGAATCTCCAGGCAAAATTATATGCTGCCTATCAGATGATCTGGAACTCCAACACAAGCAACATTCGATGTGCTGATGCTTCCTCCACATATTGCGAGCAAAGCCCACGTATCCATCTATCATAACGCACTGCAGCGAATATTCATATCAGAAAACCGTCAACCATCTATATAAGGAGATCGATATGGGTATCTATAAAGATTAATAACCCGCTTTTGTGCGGTACTCTGTACAGATACATCGCTGGTACTGTCGGACAAACTATGGCCTCGTGTTCAAGTTTTATATTACTACTATGTTTGGTGAGCAACTGAAAGTACAGGCTGGCCTGCATCCATTTTCAACTACAATGCGATTCCGTATATTGATGATATATTTTTTTCATTATTTAAAAGATAAAAGCTAGTCAGTTTTGTCAGTGGAGAAAGTATAACACATGGCCTGAAACAGCACATTTTTTTTTGGTTTAAAGTAGCCCACATGCGCATGGATTAAAATTATTTAAATGTGTTGACCAAAATTACAAAATAATTAATCATACTCCCTAGTATGATGAAAATTTTAGCATACAAAGGCCTTGTGCAGAAAATGTCTTCATAGTTTTCCCAAATGAATTTCATCACTTTCACTTACTTCTACGTTCAGAAACGTTTGTCAAAGGTTTAATATGTCTATTCACGGGCCATCTTCAGAGTAATATAGTTTTAATAGAGTTTTAAAATGGAGACATTTAGTTGTTAATTAGCACTGCTTCGAGTCAATCCATATGGCTGTCGGTTTTCATCACTAGGGTGGTACGAGCAATGGGCTCTATGTAATCGAATTAATGAAAGCACATTTAATATATTTCATACCGGGTATGCATGAGTAAAAACACATACTTACAATTAGCTATTACTTTATTATGTATAATTTATCACACATAACTTATTCCTATATAATTTATCACACATAACTTATTCCAAAGAGGAGATGTTGAAAGAATATATTTTTCATACAAACTATACATATGTAAGAATACACATTTACAATTATCAATTGCTTTAAAAAGGTGCAAAGTACCCCAATAAGATTGTTGAATTGGAAAAAAGTTGTAGTTTGGTTTCATGTAAATGATATTTACAAGTTAAATTTTAAATTTTAATATTTGATTTTAGATATATATGTGTGTCTGCTTTTATTTTGTAACTTTTTGGAGGTTGGAATTCAGAGAATTAACAAAAATACCATGTTCTATATTGCAAAGAAACATTGGTCGCTTGAATACATGAAGTTATTGTCTTGTGATGCATGCATGAGCTGTAATTTCCTCATAATACACATAAATTTTTACTGTGAGAATTTGAATCGAGTTAACATGGAATGCATTGTTGGTTATGTGGTAACAACAATTAAGTAGGTGTTTTGAATGGATTGGTACTAAAATTGAATGATGCACAATGCCATAATCTAATCCAACTCACAATTTGCTTGGGAAAATTGATTTAGTTTATGGTATTTTTGCCATGACATCTTTGA
>APFE031055562.1:0-11829 GCA_000404065.3 Pinus taeda | reverse complement strand
TCTGGCTTTTGTTTATGAAAAGCTATACAGCTAAACATTCAACAAATAAAAGAGATATTTGAAAAGCTATGCAAAAAAAATATTTGTAAAACTATGCATCTATGAAAAACTATACATGTAAACGTTCAACACATAAAAGAGATATTGTTCTTTTGACAATTTAAAGAGATACCACAGTCAAAATCAAACAACATATTTACTAAAATATAATATCTCTGGCGTATCAAATCAGTTGGGTAGTTAGGTGTTATCTAGAAATATTTTTAAAATGGTTAGTTCTAAATAATACTAAAAATGCTTATTAATTCTACATATTTTTAAGAGTTACTAGTTCTAAAAAATTTAAAAAGTGCATGGTTTATTGTAAAAAGAAATTAGTAACGAGAAGCACAAGCAACACCCCATGAATTTGCAATTGAATTTACTCAATGTCTCTGCTTATAGTTTTGACGTTATATTTATTATTAATTTGAAAGCTTAATTTACTCAATGTGTCTGCGAGAAATAGCCAAAGAAAGGTGGCCATAGCTGCCGGCTATGGATAATAGCAATTGTAGCCATTGTTGCCTTGATCTACCCATAACCTTTTGGCCACTATTGAACCAAAGATGCCGTCATTGAGAAATTTAGAATTAAGATTCGGATATTTAAATTTTAATTAAAGTTTGGCGGTAAATTAAATGAAAGGTTCTATGTTTGGAGTTTAGGATTTAAGTATTATATTTTTTTTATTAATATTTATTTCATTCCTGGACGTGTGCATAATATTTTTCCTCCATAATATTTTCATATTTAAAATGTGATTGATATTTTCATAATAATTTCTTAAAAGCTCTGGTATTGACATGCGAAAGTAAAACATAAAAAGTAAATCATTGATTATTAAAAAATGTGTGATTAAAAAGTAAATCATTGATTATTAAAAAAATGTGATTACAGTGTGATTATGAGAATATTAGAGAGAAAATTTTAAATTATAAATTATTTAATGGTTATACAAATATTATAAGCTAAGAAGGATTAATCATTTTTAGTCTCTAAAAATGAGTACTTTATTGTAGGTGCAAGATGTTAGGAACAATGATTTTGTAGAGATAGATTAAAAAGTAATGAACAATGACTTCGTAGAGATAGATAAAAGAATTTTCTAGACTATGATTAATGCTTAAACAATCAATTTGCAGAAATGGGACGCCAAATTTTGGATCTAGAGTTTAATAGATGACTCAATTTTTCTACAGTGAACATATCAAGATAATGACAAAGTGAGGGCTATTAAGTTTCAAACGCTTAGGAGAGACTTTGAAACACTTAAGATGAAGAAAGTAAAAATCATTGACTAGTTCATGAATCGAGTGATTAGAGTTGTAAATCAGCTCAAAACTCATAAATAGACAATTGAAGATTAGAAAAATAGTGGGAAAAGTTCTTAGAATCCTACATATGAAGTTTGAGATGGATATCACTACTGTAAAAGAGTCGAAAGATATGTTCAAACAAACAGTAGAAGAATTGATGGAGTCTCTTTTATTGCATTAGTCAAGAATCAACATGGAAAATGAGTCTTTAGAACATGCATTTAAGACATAGGCACTCGTTGGTAGAGGCATAGGCAGAGAGAGATAGAGGTCAAAGAGGCAAAGATAATTATCAAGCAAAAAAATAATTAAACCAAAACAATAAGATGATTAGTTAGCCAACACTCTCATAATCAAAGGGGGGGAGGTAAAAGATGAGAAGACAAGTCCAGGGTACCATGTCAATACCACAAAAAGTATGGGCATTATGAAACTGAATGAAAAAAAAAATACTTAGATCTAAACAAGGATAGGGCTAATGTCTCCAGCATCAAAAAAAAAAAAAAACATCTGGGTCAATGTTCATCTGATGTCAAATCATTGAAGAAGATCAAAACAAAGTTCTTTGATTGTGTGGAGAGTGGCTATAGTAATCACACAATAAGTAACAAGACATTGTTTCTTAGCATTGATAGATCCATCCAATTTGAAATTACTTTAGAAGATGATTCTAGCGTTAAGGCCATAGGCAAAGGTGTTGTGTTTATTCTCACTGAGAAAAATGAAAAGAAAGATATCCATGATGTCTTTTATGTACCAAATCTTATAAATAGTATGTTAAATATTGGACAGTTAATCAACATGGTTATGATATCATATTAAAGGATTCCACATGCACAATCTTAGATAATTCGCCTAATAAAAGCCCTGTTGCAAAGGTTCAAATGTGCAAAAAAAAAATACTCCCACTAAATATGACAAGTGTAAATCTATCATAGTCATATGTACAAAATGTCTCAACTATAGACGAGACTTTATTGCAACATTTTAGGTATGGTCACATACATCTTATGACTTCTAGTCACTTGAAAAAACAATCAATGGCTAAGGGACCATCCATATTAAATGAGCAAACTAACACTTGTGAAAGTTGAATTGTTGGAAAACATCAAAGAGACAGTTTTCCATAAGCCTCCTATTGAGCCAAAGAGCATCTAGACTCGTCCACAAAAATATATGTGGACCATTCAAATTCATTCCATTAGTGGAAGCCTTTATTTTCTAACATTTATTGATGATTTCAATGGAAAATTTTGGGTGTATTTTTTCAAAATCAAACTAGAGGCATTCAGAAAGTTCAAATAATTTAACGTCATAGGAGAAAAGAAACAAGGATAATATGTCAAAATGCTCATATCAAATGGAGGAGAGAATGACTCAAAGGAGCTCACAAAGTTTTGAAGAGATCGGGGAATTAAAAGGTAGTTCACTACCCTATTTACCCCACAATAGAATGAGTGTATAAATGGAAGAATATGACCATTGTGAATATAGAAAATAATATGTTCAAAGCTAGAAATCTACTGAATGATTTTTGGGTTGAGGGTTTTTCTTGTTCAATCTACCTATTGAACATATCTCCAAAACATAGTGTGAAAGGTAAAGTGTCTCCAAAAGCATGGAGTGGCACAAAGTGAAGTGTTTCTCATTAGTTTTTTTGGCTATATTTCCTATTAACATGTCCCAAAATAGCTATGGATGAGCTTCACAACAATATTAAAAGAAATGCATTTTCATCAAGGGTACAATGAACATTCCAAATCCTACAATTTATATAATTTAATCACTACAAAGTTTTTGGTGAGAAGAGATGTGAAATTCTTGGAGCGATTAAATGAATAAAGCAATGGATAGTATACATCCATCTCTCCCACTAGATGAATAAGTGTAAAGTTCAAGATAGCTATTCCGTCCACCAAGATGGCCAAGGTTACAGGGGCAAACAGAAGAAGATAGTTTTTATTTGAGAAAAGAGTAAGCCAATTGAATGAAAAATTAGAGTATTAGTCCTCCTTCCAACAATGAGCCAAAAACTTAAACAAGGAATCAAAAAATTAAGAGCTGAAGGGAAACATATGAGCAATGTGATGACATATATCAACAAACTTATTTTTCCTTGTTATCCTATCAACCTACTTATTTTCAAGATGAGGTGAATGAAGAGCATTAGGTATAGGCTATGAATGAAGAAACTGAACCCATTGAAAGGAACAAGACATGGGATCCTGTTTATCTCCTAACAAATAAAATAAGCATTGGTGTTAATTAGGTGTACATGACAAAACTAGATAAGAAAGGCAAGCTAAAGAAATATAAGTCAAGGCTAGTTTGCTAAAGGACTTTCTCTGCAACCGGGTATTGACTATGGTGAAACCTTTGCTCCAATAGCAGGGTTGGATACTAGTAGATTTGTGTTAACCATTATAGCTGAAAACAAATGGCCAGTTAACCAAATGGACATGAAGTCAATTTTCTTGAATGGAAAACTAGAGGACGAGATGTATGTAGATCGACGACTAGGATTTAAAGTAAAAGGACAAGAGTACCATACAAGTGGATTAAAGCCTTGTATGGATTAAAGAAAGATTCAAGATATTAGTACGATGAAATTAACTCATATTTACTCAACTATGGGTTTAGTGATAACAATAATGATCCCACTCTCTATACCAAATAAGATAAGAAAAAAGGATTATGGTTTGTATTTGTGACACGATATATACTATGAATATGACGTTAGATGATTTCAAAGTTGTTATGAAAATAGAATTTGATATGACAAACTTCCACCTCAAGAAGTACTTTTTAGAAATTTAAAGTTAATTAATCTACTAAAGGGATTTTAATATTTTAACAAAATTATGTTATAGATATTTTAAAGAGATTCAAGATCAACAACTACAAACTAGAGGAACAAATTTAAGCAAGTAGAAGATGGACCAACAATTGATTCCACATTGTATAAGAGGTTTGTATGTAATCGTTTGTACATTTCTGTGAATGGATCTAATGCTATGTGTGCAATTAGCTCCATTCTTGATTTATGTAGTCTCCCAAGGAATCTTAATGAAATATTGGAAAAATAATTTTGAGTTATATTGCGGGCACACCTAATTATGGATTATTTTACACATGTTCTAAAGACAACACACTTATGGAATACACATGCAATGATTTTTCTAGCAATATTGATGATAGAAAAAGCACTTCCGTATATGATTTTCATTTGGGTACAAATTTGATCTCATGGACTTTTAGGAAATAACCCATTGTCTCCATATCTTTTATAGAAGCAAAATATGTAGAAGTTACTACAATAGCATGTCATACATAACGACTAGCAAGACTTTTGAAGAATTTTGCACATGTGGGAAAGCAATCGACCTTTATTTCTTGTGACAACAACTCAACAATTGCATTATCAAAGACCCATGTGTTCTCCAAGAAAACCAAGCACATTGACACTCTCTATCATTTTATTCGCGAGCTTGTCAACAATGGTGACATATCTCTTTAATTTGGTGGGTGTGGCGATTAGCTAGCAAATATATTCATTAAACCATTATGAAGAATATTTTTTAGATTCACAGACAAAACTTAGATAGTGCCCATGCCAATGAATGTAATAGTTGAGATTGAGGAATGTTAAAATATAATCTCTTTTGTTAACTGAATTAGTTGAATAGTTAGTTGTTAGTCTAATGTTTTTATTTTAAGAATGATATCTCTCTACATTGTTAAACTTCAATAATTCTAGAATATTCTTATTAGTCATAGATATCTCTAGAAGTTGCTAGTCCTATATAATTCTAGAAAGTTCATAGTTTATTGTAAAAACTATTTAATAGTGAAAATGGTGAGCAATGCTTTGGCTTTAACAATAGTAACAATTAAAAATATTTTGATTCCATATGACAAACTTCATTTACCATTAACTTACATAAAATACGACACAATCTCTTTTCTACACATTATTTGTGACATAAAAGACCCATAAATACAAGACCTAATAAATACTACCATAAAAATATTTTCAACACACATAAACCTCCAAAATCCATATGCCATGAGAAGCATGCATACTCCCACTCTGAAACATAAAAATATTTTCAAGACACATAAACCTCCAAAATCTACATTCCATAAGAAACATGCATACTCCCACTCTAAAATATAATATAAAAAGCTAAAGCAAAAAATAACCATAAACCTCTTTGGATAGATATTTAGATTATTATTTTTAAATTCAAAACTACGTATGAATTATATTAAGGTTGGATGATTATGAAATAATTATCCCGATAGGTTTATATTTACTTGAAATCAAACTGTTATCAAATATTAATAAAATTCAAAAATATAACTATAAATATGTTAATTTGGAGTATTTTTAATTAGGATATTTTTTTAATATATAAATTTTAAAGATATATACGTTCGAGGTTTTGGGTATTAAGTAACTTTCACTAATCCAATGATAAGCTACAATTCTTTTAGGTAAATTAACGATAAAGAATGACATCACTTTAAATGATCCCATAAACTACGAAGCAGTATGGGAAACTGTGACTAAGAGTAAACTAAACTTACGAGTGTGTGGAATAAGAAATAAACTTACAAAGGGCCTGAAAATTCTGATACGGATGTACATAGAGTTGGGCAATAAGAAAATAGTAATATGAGGGGTGTTTTTTACACGTAGAAAGAGAAAATTGTAAGAAAAATTCCGATGTGGAATGGAGGAGTATTTTTATCAATAGATGTGAAAAAAATGATATTAAATCAATGTTTTGAAAAAATCATATTAAATAAATAGCTAATTTTAAATGATTTACAAATTATATATTTTATATTGAAATTATGAAAAAATCATTAGAATTTACAATTATAATATTAATTATTAATTTTTTATTGATTCATGTTTATTGATTAATAAAGGTTTTTATTAATAAATCACTAAATATTTATCAAAGCGAATAAAATATTTTGATTTTTTTTGTTGTTTTGAAAACTTATATTAGTATAAATTATTCTATTTTATAAGAGAAAAGACAATCAAGATTGAAGCTTTTAGCATATTTCAATATTAAAGTGTTAGTTCAACATTGTCAGTTAATCCAACATCTTTGGGAAGATCAAACCTGGGTAGGACCCAGTAGGCTAGTTACCTTAACACCCGCCAACTTATTCCGCATTGCCCATTTGTAAGGATATCATCATTGCCATTAAAAATAAACATTTGTCTAGGGTTTCACCAGGCCAGTGGGGACCCCAGCCACTCAGCGGATTAGCACGTGAAACCTTGTCTAAGTGGCGGCCATGACAGAGGGTGCCATGCCATTTCCCATAGAAAAATACAATGTATAAAGCCTATTGCCGAGATAATTTAACACATGAATTTATGCATATCAACCTGAGGCCTTCCATAAACATTAATCAACCAAATGTATATGTAAGTGGTGCATAAATCCATAAGGATAAGGTTTGAATCATGCTAATTCACCACGAAGGCAAAACGGTGATCTCTTGTAATAATACAAGATGTAATAGATTCTAAGGATTAATGCATATGGAGATGAATATGGGATTATATATGTGTGGAAGGAATTGAGGGTAAGTGAATCAACATGAAAGAAAAGAACTAAAGAAGTTAAAGGACAAATTGCGAGATCACGATAATGCTCAAGAACTTCACCATGGTCTATTCTAAACTACAATGCTCAGACCCTGGAGTTTATATATATATGTGTGTGTGTGTGTGTGTGTGTGTGTGTGTGTTTTCTTTGTTACAAAAAAAACACGATTGTACAAGCAAACTAGTAGGAATTCAAGTATTTTATATAGTGAACATAGGTACACAAGTAAGCCAAGCAGGAGTTAGGAAAAGGTTAAATTGGAAATTATAAGAAGACTGACTTTGTTGTTGTGGGTTTTTTTTAAGACCAAAAAAAAAATTTAAAAAAAATAATGTGCCAATCTAGGTAAATTACAACTATTTTCGCGTTAGAAAGAGGGAGATGTTACAATTATGTTTACAACTTTGAAGTTGATAATGAATTCTAAATTCTGAATTATATATATATATATATATATATATATATATATTATATATTATATAATTTTTGACCCCCTAAAAAATTGAGTGTGCGTTGTAGCCATCCCAAGAATGCATCCCCCTGTCCCAAAAACCAATGCAACATAGATAAAAAAAATATCTTAATAGTTTTGAAGGGATCACAATGTCAAAATAAAATGACATATATGTTGAAACATAATATCTCCTAGAGTCGGTTGTTAGTCCAAGATATGTTTTGAAAGATATACCTAGAAGTTGTTAGTCCTAGATAATTCTAGAAAATTCTTGGTATATTATAAAACCTATTTAATAGTGAGAAAGGAGAGCACCACCCCATAAGCTTCCAATTGTTTTTCATTCTAGTCTATTCTTGTGAGTGTTAACATCATATTAAAGTAGGCTTAAGTCTCTTCATTGAGTGGAGAGAAGATCATAAAAGATGAAATCCAAGGGTGTGAGCGTGAGGTCTATGTGAAAGAGCCAAAGAAAGGTCGTTATAGCACTATCCAAAAAAGGTGTGTCATTGAATAAAGACGAGCGAGAACCCAAATGTCGAGGTTCCAATTGGTCTTCATTCTCGTCTTTGCTTGCAAGTTTTAACATTGTATCAAAGTAGGCTTAAGTCTCTTCATAGAGTGGAGAATAGTTCATGGAGGAGATCCAACGGTGTGAGGATGAGGTTTGTGTGAAAGATCCAAGGAAAGGTCGCCATAGGACTGCCCACAAAGTTGTAGTTCCATTGAATAATGAAAAGGTGATCCAATCTGAAATTTGAGTTGCTACTATTCCCTACCTTGAGCTACCATCAACTCATCTGCATTCACATTGCGTTTGAGTAGCTTTCGATTTTGGAATAGAACTTGACTAAGGAAAATACTAATGGTAGTAATCATTTTCTTGAGTCACCCACAACCCTGCCACACTCACCGCCATTGACCCAAAGGGGGAGCCATGGATAAATTCAAAATTAAAGTTTGATTATTTTATTTTAACTAAAGTTGGTTGTAAATTAAATTAAAGGTTATATTATATATGAAGTTAGGGTTTAGTGATTATACTTTATTTAATTCCTTGATGTGTGGATAATATTTTGATATGTAAAAGTGAGTTTGATATCTTATTGGGAAAAAACAATAGTATATATATAATTGAGTATTAAAAAGGGTGTGATTGCAAGATATTAGAGAGAACAATTTTGGCATGACAAGATTTTAATGGCTTCTACAAGTAATACAAGGAAATAGGTACCAATTCTTGTTCACAATAAAAATGAATTCTAGTTTGTGAAAATTAAAAACTTCTCGCAATTACATGAATATTGGGAAGTAATAGAGAATAGATTTGCAAAGCTAGATCAAGAAACACTACATATCATGGCTCAATTTAGTAAAAGAAAAATACAAAACTGTGGATCTAGATTTTAGTAGATGACTCCTTTTTTCTTAACATAATGGAAGCATTTAGCGCAAAGAAATTCTAGGATATGCTATAGTTAGCATATCAAGGTAATGAAAAGGTGAGAACTAACTTCAGGAGAGAGTTTGAAACATTGAAGATGAAGGAAACAAAAAACATTGACCAATTCATGGTGAGAGTGATCAAATTTTTAAATCAACCCAAGACTCATAGATAGATGATTAAATTTTCTTTAAATCCTACTTAAGAAGATTGAGATGGTTGTCATTAAGGAGTCAAAATATCTATCCAAACTAACAATAGAATAATTTATTAGATCCCTTTTATCACATGAATAAAAAAGTCAACATGGAAGAGGATTCCTTAGAAGATGTCTTAAGAGCTCAGGAATCCACTGGTAGAGGTAGAGGAAGCAAATACGAGGTCAAATAGGTAGAGATAACCATAAAGCAAAAGAAAGAACTATAGTAGAATAATCATAACAATAAAATCTGAAGCCTAGCCACTCTCAAAATCAAAGGGGGAGAGGGAAAAGATGAACAAATAGGTCTAATATACAATGTTACTACTGCAAAAAGTATGGACACCATGAAAGTGAATGCAACAATAAATAGTTAAATATAAATAAGGACAAAGAAAATGTCTCCAACATTGAAGAACAATCATTTATGTCAATGTTCATGTCATGGAAAATCATTGAAGAAGATCACAACAAGGATATTTGGTTGCTTAGAAAATAGTTGCATCAATCACATGTAGGTAACAAGAAGTGGTTTTCTAACATTGATAACTCTACTCGACTTGGAATTACTTTAAGAGATGATTCTCATGTCAAGGCCTTAGGAAAAGGTGTCGTGTCTACCCTAACTAAGAAAAATGAAAAGAAAGATATTCATTGTTCATTTTATGTACCAAATCGTAGACATAATTTGCTAAGTATCAGATGATTGAGTCAACATGGTTATCGTGTCATATTTAAAGACTCCACATGCACAAAATTAGATAAGACACCTAGTAGAAGACCTATTGAAAATGTTCAAATGACCAAGAATAGATTGTTCCCATTGAATTTGAGAACTGTAAAAATGCTAGAGTCATATGCACAAAATGTCTCAAGCATAGATGAGACTTGGTTATGGAATTTTAGGTATGGTCGCATACATTTTAGGATTCTTAGTCTCTTGCAAAAGTAATCACTGGTTAAGAGACAACCCATATTGAATGAGGAAACCAACACTTACAATAGTTGCAATATTGAAAAGCATCAGAGAGATAGTTTACCAAAAGCCTCGTACAAAGCCAAGGAGTATCTAGAACTTATCCACATAAATGTATGTGGACCTATGCAAACTTAGTCCATTGGTGGAAAATTTTATTTTCTAACATTTATTGCTAATGTCAGCAAAAAAAAATTGTGCATCTCCTCAAAAACAAACAAGAGACACTCACAAAGTTCAAATAATTTAACACTAAAAGAGAAAAGTAAAGTGACAAATATGTCAAAGTGCTCAGATCAAATGGAGGAGTGTATAACTCAAAGGAGTTCACAATTTTTTCTAGACAGTAAGGAATTAAATGATAATTCACAACCAATTATGCACCATAATAGAATGAAGTGGCTTAAAAAAAGAATTATGTCATTATGTACATGGAAAGGAGTATGCTTAAAGCTAGAAACCTATGTAATGATTTGTGGGTTTAGGTTATTTCTTATTCAATCCACATATCAAACAGGTCTCCAGCAAATGGTATGAAAGGTAAAGTACCTCGAGAAGCATGGAGTGGCACAAAATCAAGTGCTTCTCATTTCAGATTTTTTTTTTGTATTTCCTATGCACGTCACATAAGAGCTAAGGAAACTTGATCAAGGAACTAGAAAATCCATTTTCATTAGATACAATGAATAATCAAAAGCCTACAAACTATATATTCCAATCACTAAGAATTTTTTGGTGGGAAGAGATGTAAAATTCTTGTAGTGATCAAGAGAATGAAGGAATGTATAGTAGAAATCCATCTCTCTTAATAAATGAATAGGTGGAAAGTTAAATATATCAAATCACTCCACCAAGAGTTTAGAGGTTACAGAAGCAAATACAAGAAGATAGTTCTTCCAATAGAGAGCCAACAAATACATTGAGAAATCAAAGAATTAGTCCTTCCAATTGTGAATCAAAAACTTAAATTAGTAAGAAATCAACAAACTATGAGCTTAAGGGAAATATATGACCAATGTGATGACATGGATAGGCAAGCTCATTTTTCCTTATTATCCTGTCATCGTACTTACTTTGAAGAGGTAGTGAATGATGTAGAAAGTCTGATGTAGGTTAACTCGATCATGCAATATAAATCAAAGCAGAATACTATAACCTACTTCTACTATCAATTTGTGGAAGCTTAAATATCGAGTTGAACAATATAACTAGAAGAAGAAGAATCAATCGCACAATACACATGAAAATACTTTGGGGAAAGCTTTAGCTAAAAACCCCACACTATTGTATTAGCATGCATGGTGGAAATACATAGGAATTATATAAAGCCTTAGCTCTCACAACTAGCCAGCTCTCAGTGCAATCCTCACAGCCGCTCACAAGTAATCTTGGCTTCTCTCCAGCATTCTTCTCTGCCCTTCAAGCTCCTATTTCCTTGCGTTGTTCCTTGTGAATGATCTCCTGTTACCAAGTGGATGATCTCCTTCAAAACTGCGCAATCCTCAAGGATCAATCCCTTGACTACATGCATGAGTTTTATCCATGAGAAAACACATGCAACTGATAGTACGTTTTCCTTGACATTAATCTCAACTGGGTCTTTCTTAGAATAGACATGCATGAGTTTCTGATGAGGGAATCTTCAGTTAACTAGAGTAGCACTAGTTGAGTGCATGCATGCATCAACTGACTGTTAACTCACTATTAGTTCCTCAAACAGTTTGGAACTAATTTAACTGGACTTAACTCAGTAAATTGAGTT
>APFE031055545.1:0-11463 GCA_000404065.3 Pinus taeda | reverse complement strand
AGATCATAATGACTCTAGGTGTTAAGGGCATCATGTCATCACAACTCTCCTTTAAATTATGCCCAACTCAATGCTAAATCCTCTGCATATTCTTACAAAATTGTGACTCTACCAGATATTTTAGTTGCTATTGAAATTGTAGAAGTAAATGCTCATGTAAAATGAAGGTACATTGTGGATAACGAAGTAGATGTTGAATTTAGTTGGTTGATCCTAGATATAAGAACCACTTCTAGTGGCAATACACAATATATTCAAACCATTGACATCTACTAGAAAATAATAATAAAAAATCATGAGAAAGTTTACCTTAAGAGGAATGAGGTACATACAGAAATCCTACTTTTCTTAGCTACTTTGCACCTACATATACAATAGTTGAATGTCAAAGTAGAAGTAATTTCTTAAAAGGCTAAATCACATGACACAAAGACACAAGCAACGAAGGAAACAAAACTATGAGTATCTGACATGTGACATGATAACCCGCAAAACATGAAATATAGAACATGTTATATACTATATAGATATTAAAAAAATCAATAAACATTAGACATATTCTCATATTACACATATTCTCATTTAATTTAAGAACTAAGACATGTACGTGACGATGATACAAATTTGTAACTACATTTACAACAATAAGTGACTAACAAAATATAAATAATTTCTTAAAAGGCTAAGTCACAGTGACTAACAAAATATAAGTCATTTCTTAAAAGGCTAAATCACATGACGTGAAGACATAGAATACCCAAAACATGGAAATACAAGTATCAAATAATAAATTAATATAAGCAAGTTTCAAATATCACCTCTTCTTTCCTCCATCATTTGATTTTCATACTTATTATTTATAAATATTAATTTATTTTTCTCACATGATAATTTAAACTTCATATTTGTGTCTTTATCCATACTCAAGGTCTCAATTACCCTATTTTATAGCTTATCACGGTTATTATCAAATATTTATGGAGGATTTTTATAAATTTTCATGGTCATTTCCTACCAAACTCACCCATCCACAATTTCAATGTCTTGTGTCATGAAAACTAAAATGACTGATGTCATGATGGGAACGCATAAACCTACCACATGGAAATTTAATTCCATTTGTCCTTTGCCACACTTGCTAGTATGATGCAACAAACATGGAAATTGGTATGTCATTTGTCTTTGGGGACAGTGACTAGGACATTACAACTGCTGAAATCAAATTTTCTTGCAAATATAGAAACATAAAGATTTAGAGGGGGATAGAAAATGAATGCGGATTTAAATAAAAATTCTAATACTAGCATTTGCACCAAATGTTGCAAAGGAAATGTCGTAAGGCATAAAGTGTGGTAATCCATTATCCATGTAGTGTGTGCATTATTCAACAAGGTGGATCTCTCTAAATTTGTTGCAAACATTTATGTTGTTGCATTGCTAATTTATTTAGAATCTACTACTACCTCCTCTTCATGGAATATTAAATTTCTTATTACAATCCCTCTGATTATTGGCATCACAATTTTTTCCACTTTAGTGGCTTTACCTTCAACCTAAAGAAACATGAATTTGAGTCACTCAATTAAAAAGAAATTACTAAATTACTATTTATCAGGTTTTGCATAAAAACAATTAATAACTCATATTTACAACCCTTTAAGTCTTGTATTTATAACTCATATTTATAACCCTTTAAAATGAAACTAACTATCTATATTTTTATTAATAGTAAAAAGAATCTTCTTTATAAAACTAACACTCACATGCTACTGCTATATATTTATATTATATTTAATATTCAGTGTCCATCAATTGAATGACAAGTTGAAAGCTCAACTTAATTGCACTTTTCTGAACTCCTTTGTGGGAATTCATGTCCCATTAATTTAATGGCAAATTGAAGTTTCAAATATAGTACACATTTTATACTAGATTCAGAGAGTTCATGAACAAACTTTCAAGGTTTTGATGGATCTGGGTCATTTGTATTTTCTCTGATGTTCTGGGTCGTTTGTATTTTCTCTGATGTTGATTATATTACAAAAGCCAAAATCTCTTGGATTGTGGTGAAACCATGGCTAAACCATAATCCAAGTGGAACCAGGAACAGTCAAGGATTATCGTCACCAAAAACATAAAAATGTACATTGTTTATATTAGTATACGTCTAATAGAACTTGCTGTACCATATTGTGGATTCCTATGGCCAACCAATGAGAACCAAATACTATGCTACCTTTGTGGGTGGAATCTAATTCGTTGTATCTAACCCCAACCAACGTGCTGTATGCCCCAATGAATATCTAATAAAATATATAATCCAAGAATTCTGTAACACAACATATATTGATAAGGAGGTCTCCTTCCACGGGCTCTAGCATTTACAACGTGGAGTTGCAACAGTAACTCACTATTGAAAAATAACTATTTGTCAATGTGTTTATTTTGCAAAGAAACACGCTGGACAGTATTCCATATGGGCACAAACTGGAATTGACTAACGGAGACCAATTAACATTTCACATTTGTAGCTTTGCTAACTGTTTATGTTCTATAAAATACTAATAAAATGTTAACCTTACAGAAAAAGTAGACATCACTTTGTAGGGTGTGTTATTTGTATTTACACAATTTATTTTTTTATTCAATCAGCTATGCTATTCTCTGTGCTTTTGCTGAGTTCCTTCATCACCACCATCATTGGGAAATTCATTTCCCTCTTAAAGTATGAAACAAGTAGCAATTCCGAATTGATCTCACACTACCACCCCAAAGAAGCTAGCAATCCTGATATACAAATCGAACCAGCCATTCTATCAAGCAATCCATGTAGTTCTCAGTCTATAGCTTTGATAACCCAAAACTCAAATCTTTTATATCTAGTATGCATAGAAATTTTTACATTAATATGTCTGGATCTCATTCTAAGATCTTCACAGATCTGATACAGAGGTAAACCAGATTTTTCATACTATGACAAGCAATATTAGCAAGTCTTGGAGTCTCTCTTATGTAACGTCTCCTCCTTATTTGATATTGTTGCTTTAGTATGGTTTGATACAGAAACTTAATTGTAGATATGGGTCTCCTGATCTCTTGCAAACATTATGATCTGATGATTGTTATAGCTATGCATCCCACGAATACTATGGAGATTTTAACTGCAAACCTTCTGATTGAATATAGGAATATTATCATACAAGTTTCTGCTCTTATGCAGAAATTGGAAGTATAAGCCTTCTCATCTTTAGGAAGGCTTTTGTATGAACAACTTGTCTACTCTATAAACAATAATATACCATAGTGAAATGCTACAATTGCCTGATGAATAAAGGCCTGAAGCCATAGACAGTTTCTTTGCACCTGATACACTGATTTTATATACTTATTTCTATACACATAATATAGCAAGCTGCTACTGTTCATTCCATGCACAAATTATGACAATTTTCATGTATACGATAGAAACTATTATACAGATCAATTGTAGAAATAACAATCTATTTTGAGTCAATATCCAGAAAATTTTGATGTATACCAATCTTAGTCCTTTTGAAAAGAATTCAAAATCTCTGTGATGAGCAGTTGCTTAGGTGGTCCAATGCATGTTCTAAATGTAGGGAAGTTTGAAATTCTGTTGATTGTCATTCAATGCACTTAAGAAGTTCTGCTGTTGGAAAGTTTGATTGGGATGCATTGAATTAAGTAAGGCTGAAACATTATTGTTGATGTTGTAGTTATAGTTGTTTTGCATGTTGTTGAATCTCTTTGCAGGGTTGGTTTCATCATCCCCATATGCTAAGGGGAGGGTCCTCTTGAGAGAATTGAATTTTTTGTCATTCTCCACTGCTAATTCTTCTTGTTTTGGGACAACTTCATATTCATATTGACAATCGCTATTGTTGTCATTGTTATTGCTGAAATTGTTGTGAGAGAGGTTGGAGGACTGGACTTGAGGTAGTCTGTTGCATTTTCCATTGCCATCCATGGCTTCATTGTTTAAAAAACCATCTATGAAAGGATCGTCACTCTCCAACAACCCAATGAAAGAGGCAATTTTGGGCAGTTACGGTTTGTTTTGCTAGTCAATATCAGGTAAAGAAGCCATCACTTCATCTGCACTTGGTGATTCATCTCGTTCTACCCCTTGTACTCTCTGAGAATGACCATTTTTCTTTTAAATTTCGCACAACACCCAATCATCAAGCTGGAGAACAGAAGTACCATAAAAATAAATAATACCAATTTTAGTTGAATGAATCAATTCCTATTCATAAAGAATCAAAACACAAGAACTGTTAAAGGAAAATCATTCATATTGATCAATATTCAAGAAGACATCACTTTGTAGGGTGTGTTATTTGTATTTACACAATTGATTTTTTTATTCAATTAGCTATGATATTCTCTGTGCTTTTGTTGGGTTCCTTCATCACCACCATCATTGGGAAATTCATTTCCCTCTTGAAGTATGAAACGAGTAGCAATTCCCAATTGATCTTACAATACCACCACAAAGAAGCTAGCAATCCTGATATATAAATCGAACCAACCATCCTATCAAGCAATCCATGTGGTTCTCAATCTATAACTTTGATAACCCAAAACTAAATTTTTTTATATCTAATATACACAGAAATTTTCAGATTAATATGTTTGGATCTCATTCTAAGATCTTTATAGATCTGATACAGAGGTAAACCAAATTTTTCATACTATGACAAGCAATATTAGCAAGTCTTGGAGTCTCTCTTATGTAATTTCTCCTCCTTATTTGATATTGTTGCTTTAGTATGGTTTGATACAGAAACTTAATTGTAGATATGGGTCTCCTGATCTCTTCCAAACATTCTCATCTGATGATTGTTATAGCTATGCATCCCATGAATACTATGGCGATTTTAACTGCAAACCTTCTGATTGAATATAGGAATATTATCATACAAGTTTCTGTTCTTATGCAGAAATTGGAAGTATAAGCCTTCTCATCTTTAGGAAGGCTTTTGTATGAACAACTTGTCTACTCCTCTATAAACAATAATATACCATAGTGAAATGCTACAATGGTCTGATGAATAAAGGCTTGAAGCCATAGACAGTTTATTTGCACCTGATACACTGATTGTATATACCTATTGCTATACATAGAATAAAGCAAGCTGCTACTATTCTTTCCATGCACATATTATGACAATTTTCATGTATACCATAGAAACTATTATACAAATCAGTTGTAGAAAGAAAAATCTATTTTGAGTTAGTATCTAGAAAATTTTGACGTATACCAATCTTAGTCCTGTTGAAAAGAATTCAAAATCTCTGTGATGAGCAGTTGCTTAGGTGGTCCAATGCATGTTTTGAATGTAGTGAAGTCTGAAATTCTGTTCACTATCATTCAATGCACTTAGGAAGTTCCGCTGTTGGAAAGTTTGATTGGGCTGCATTGAATTAAGCAAGGCTGAAACATTATTGTTGACGTTGTAGCTTTAGTTGTTCTACATGTTGTTGAATCTCTTTGCAGGGTTGGTTTCATCATCCCCATATGCTAAGGAGAGGGTCCTCTTGAGAGAATTGAATTTTTTGTCATTCTCCACTGCTAATTCTTCTTGTTTTGGGACAACTTCATATTCATATCGATAATCGCTATTGTTGTCATTGTTATTGCTGAAATTATTGTGAGAGAGGTTGGAGGATTGGACTTGAGGTAGTCTACTATTGTTTCCATTACCATCCATGGCTTCATCATTTAAAAAACCATCCATGAAAGGATCGTCACTCTCCAACAACCCACTGAAAGAGGCAATTTTGGGCAGTTGCAGTTTGTTTTGCTGATCAATATCAGGAAAAGAAGCCATCACTTCATCTACACTTGGTGATTCATCTCGTTATACCCCTTGTACTCTCTAAGAATGACCATTTTTCTTGTAAATTCAGCACAACACCCAATCATCAAGCTAGAGAACAGAAGTACCATCAAAATCAACAATACCAATTTTAGTTGAATGAATCAATTCCTATTCATAAAGAATCAAAACACAAGAACCGTGAAAGGAAAATCAATCATATTGATCAATATTCACCGGTATATGAACAATAATACCATCAAATATTATCACAAAATAGTGAAATTAGAAGATTTCACAATATTCTGGAGCCCAGATACAGGAATTCAACTAATAGCTATACTTACTCTCAAAGAACCCTTCTTGTTAGGTATGTAATGGGCATCCTCCATTGCATGGTAAAAATGCCAAGGTAGTCGTTAGCTTATGTTATTAGCAATAGCCAGTTTTCTAGGCATAACAAGGAGTACTTTATCAAGCTTCTACAATATACAAAACTAGGTTTTTTACACCAAAATCCAACCTCCCTTACATTACAAATATATATTCTGATGAAAGAATATATAGGAAAAACATAATCCTCAAGCTGTTACAAGATTTTAGGAATAAAATCCTAACAGTAAAATAAAAATAAAATAAAATTTAAGTTGCTACAAGGAATACGAAAATGATAGAAAATCCTCTGCTATCAAATTGGAAATTGATCCTTTGACTATTGATATCCTACCTGCAAATTTGAATCTGTTGTAAATATTCCTGAAAATCTATCGACCTCCCTTTAAACAGGCTCAACTATGCCACCTGTTATCGAATGGTCCTTTTATCCAATTTTGAAAGAGAAATTTTTGTCATCTATTGAAGTATGGTTTACAAAACCTTTTGTTTCATATAACTTATTTGAAAAATATACTCTACTTTATCCATGGGTTAATTCCTCATGTAAAAATATAATTAGTGGTAAAATTCGTAGGATAAATTAATTACTCTTTTCCTAGACATCTCGAAAAACTACAAAAAAAAGTGTCTACCTATCAAAAACCATGGTTTTCATCTCTTTGATATCCTAATTCCATAAAACAATGATATAGGAGTCCATCAATAATTGGAAATCCATTGTGTTTGGTGTTTCTCAATATTTGTACGTTATTTTCCTACCCTCTCTTTTCCAACAAGAGTTACGAATGTACCTATGACAACATCACTGGCAGTCAATTCCCTGATATATGGCTCTGCATGTGCTTCAAGGAAAATAAGCTCCTTCATGTGAACAACTTGGTCATAGACACCACTGAAGCCATCTCTATTATCAACATTTTGCTGCTCTGTTTTGAATCCATGACCAAATTGCAGAGGTAGCATCTTCTCGTGCCTAAGAAACTGCATAGATTGAGATTGATGGAAGCCATCATTAGCTTACATACATAAACTTGTAGCTAGCATACACATTATACAATATTAAATATTGAATGTTTCTCCATAGACCTTGACCCCATAGTAGACCTATAAACAAAAACCTCAATAATATGTTGTACAATTTTGACATTCACTTGCTTGTTTGCAAACACACTCTCTAAATTATCTAAACAGCTCCTTGGATTGGCAAGATCAAAAATCCAGATCAGCATCAAGACGATACCAAACCAAAGAATTCTCTTTATCTTCTATGGAAAAACCATCAGTAGTCTCAATACATAATTTCATAACAGGCTTTGTTGTTTTCTTCCAGTAAAAGTTTGTAGTGGGTTGTTGTTTTTCATTCAGTATCTTGGTTCATTTAGCAATTAAAGGTGTTCCTTTCTTGCACTACTTTTGGCTATTGCATATTCCTTTATTCTTTTGATAGACATACTTCATTTTATCCTCTCATATAACTTTCACAAGAGTTGTCCTTTCTTTGTCTATGAATATGTCAATTAAAGGCCTGGGTGACTAGGAAGGCCAACATAATATACTTTCTCTCTTAGAGAATGATATAAAAAAAATTCTGCAAATTTCCTTGCATTCTTCTATTGCTTCTTAATGCACAAAGTCATTGTATTTATTCTTCATAAGCAGAGCCAAGAGTGAAATGAAGTTAGACCAAACCTTCTGCATTATGTAGGAAATAAATATCTTTGGCCCAACTTCCCCCCTGAAATTGTATCTTTTGGACTCACAATTGTTACCAATACTACAATAACTACCCGTTGATGGAGAGCCTCAAAACTTTGTTGCATATTTATACTACAATGAAGTGTTTTTTCACTTGCTTCAAAATATTATATGAATTATTCCCAATGTTGTTCTCTGGTGCTTGTGGATCTTCAATTGAAAGTATGTTGTCGCTTAAAGTTTGAAAATCGTCTTATACTAGATCTACACCATACCCCAATATTTGATATAGAGAGAACTTCAACATTCTCAAATGTTAGTCGGAAATTGGACCAAGATCTTGGAAATTCCCTTTATAACAGATGCAATTGGTTAGCAGACTCAAGATATTTGCTATTAGAATGTGCTCAGAGCCAAAATTATTAAGCTATGCATGCGATGAATAAAACTGAATGAATACAAAAGAGTTATGAATAATCTTCTCTTGAATATCAAAACCAATGACTTCTAAAACTCTAGTAGAAGATGTAGCCAGATCTGAAAAAGCATTTTCATGATATCAAAGCTTCTAATTCCAAGCCACGAAGGAAACATGCACCCAACAACCAACCTTCAAATAAAGGATCAGTTTTTTTGCAAAACTCGGCCATGCCAAAAACTGAGTATATACCCTTTAGAAAACCAACAAAATCTCCCAAACTGTTGACAATTTAAAAAAAATGTCCTGTCTCATCTAATTGAGGCCATTTTTCAAAAACCCCATTATTTGGAATTTTGAAATTCCCCTTCAATTTCCTGGAAACTGCACCTAAGGTTCGTTGTTGGAAAATGCCCACGAAATTTTGATGAGTGGTTTCCAAAAGCAATTTCCCGGTGGAGGGGGAGAGGAGGGATGGGTTCCATGGTATTGAAAACTATCAAGGGGGTGCTACTATGAACCTTCTGCTGCCACATCACCAATAGTTTTTTTCACTCCCTTTGTTAAACATCGAACACAGAGAGGGGGTTCACGATTTATAATAACTATCGATATGCTATCGCCTTATACTAGATCTACATGAGACCCCAAGATTTGATATAGATAGAACTTCAACATTCTCAAATGTTAGTCAGAAACTGGACCAAGATCTTGGAATTCCCTTTATAACAAATGCAATTGGTTAGCAGACTCAAGATATTTGCTATTAGAATGTTCTCAGAGCCAAAATTATTAAGCTATGCATGCGATGAATAAAACTGAATGAATACAAAAGAGTTATGAATAATCTTCTCTTGAATATCAAAACCAATGACTTCTAAAACTCTAGTAGAAGATGTAGCCAGATTTGAAAAAGCATTTTCATGATATCAAAGCTTCTAATTCCACGCCACGAAGGAAACATGCACCCAACAACCAACCTTCAAATAAAGGATCAGTTTTTTTGCAAAACTCAGCCATGCCAAAAACTGAGTATATACCCTTTAGAAAACCAACAAAATCTCCCAAACTGTTGAAAATTGAAAAAAAATGTCGTGTCTCATCTAATTGAGGCCATTTTTCAAAAACCCCATTGTTTGGAATTTTGAAATTCTCCTTCAATTTCCTGGAAGCTGCACCTAAAGTTCATTGTTGGAAAATGCCCATGAAATTTTGAAGAGTGGTTTCCAAAAGCAATTTCTTGGTGGAGGGGGAGAGGAGGGATGGGTTCCATGGTATTGAAAACTGTCAAGGGGGTGCTACTATGAACCTGTTGCTGCCACATTACCAATAGTTTTTTTCACTCGCTATGTTAAACATTGAACACATAGTGGCGGTTTATGATTTATAATAACTATCAATATACTGTCGTCTTATACTAGATCAACACGATACCCCAAGATTTGATATAGACAGAACTTCAACATTCTCAAATGTTAGTCAGAAACTGGACTAGGATCTTGGAAATTCCCTTTATAACAAATGCAATTGATTAGCAGACTCAAGATATTTGCTTTTAGAATGTCCTCATAGCCAAAATTATTAAGGTATGCATGCGATGAATAAAACTTAATGAATACAAAAGAGTTATGAATAATCTTCTTGAATATCAAAACCAGTGACTTCTAAAACTCTGGTAGAAGATGTACCCAGATCTGAAAAAGCATTTTCGTGATATCAAAGCTTCTAATTCCAAGCCATGAAGGAAACATGCACCCAACAACCAACCTTCAAATAAAGGATCAGTTGTTTTGCAAAACTCAGCCATGCCAAAAGCTGAGTATATACCCTTTAGAAAACCAACAAAATCTCCCAAACTGTTGACAATTTTAAAAAAAATCTCTTGTCTCATCTAATTGAGGCCATTTTTCAAAAACCCCATTGTTTGGAATTTTGAAATTCTCCTTCAATTTCTTGGAAACTGCACCTAAAGTTCATTGTTGGAAAATGCCCACGAAATTTTGATGAGTGGTTTCCGAAAGCAATTTCTCGGTGGAGGGGGAGAGGAGGGATGGGTTCCATGGTATTGAAAACTGTCAAGGGGGTGCTACTATGAACCTGCTGCTACGACATCACCAATAGTTTTTTTCACTCCCTTTGTTAAACATCGAACACACAGAGGGGGTTCACAATTTATAATAACTATCGATCTGCTTCAATGAGGAAAAACGTTCAAAATTGGTTCTGGACACATGGTCAAATTTGCATTTGGAACTTTCTACTAAGTATGTGGCCAGATATAATCTCTAACCATATGCAAAATGATTATTTTGATTAGCTGGAGGCAAAGCATATAAGACTTCTCACGTTTTTGTATAGCATGGTTTGGCATGGACCACCATGGATCTTTTGGAGCAGATTGGGCAAACCAAACATCTCCACTGTAACGTGAATTGTAGAAAGTCCCAAGAGTTAGCAATTCTGTGAAAGGGAACCTTCTCCCTTGAAGTATATGTCTAGCATATCCTTCGTTCCGGCTGTATGCCTTGTCTAAAGTAGAGATTTTATGAACAATTACTCAGAAAACTGTGAAGAATATCTCTGTATCTTTTATGTTTCCTATTGCTGCCGAAAGAAAACTCGTTTGAAACATCCATGCCTTCTTGAAATGGCGGTAATAACCTCTCCTCCTCACCTTCCCGGTTATTGCAAGGAGATGAGACTCCACTCTGCCACAATGTCCACAGCCTGCCGTCGTCCGTTGCCAAGCTGTGCTGCCGGGGTCACCAGATTGAAAGTAGGCAAGGAAGGCCCCACTCAAGGGAACACCATCATCCAAATACCACCCATCCTCCCTCTATGCACTCCTACCTCTATGTGCTCCGTTGGTTTTCATCCATGCACAAACAAGAAAACCAGTAAAAAAAAGATAACCCTAAAAACAAAGTAAAAGCAAGAAACCTGACAACACAGGAAAAGGAAGTCTCAGGTTCTACAAATAACCTTGTCGTAAGTGGTTTCATCTTCCTCGACCGTCCAACTGGCTTCTTCTTCGAAGAGACCTTAAGAACCGATGCAGGGAAAACTACCAACAATCCTCCTCTTGGCCATCCACATCCTCCTGGTGCTCCT